>JAVCKT010033628.1:0-15474 GCA_032273925.1 Rhynchotus rufescens
GCCCGGCCTGGCGGCACCGCCGCCTTGCTGCGCCCGGGCGCGCGGGCTCCCAAACGGGCCCCTAACGTCCACATGCGCAGGGCCGCGCCGAGCCTGGGTGCAAAGCCCGTGTCCTCGGGAGGCTGCTGCCGTGTGCGGGCACCCCGCAGCTTCGCCAGTGTCCGCGCGCCCCGGGCTCTGCCCTCGTCCCGGGAACTGCCTTTGCAGTCCAACCAGCTCTGCTTGAGCACTTCCCATCCCCAGGGCCTGGAGACCCCGGGCTGCAAGGACGGACAGCAGCATCCCGGGGACAGAGCTTTGCTCAGCCAGAAGAGGTAACAACCAACGTACTGTTCCTAACCGACAAGTGTATATATATATATATATTTTTTTCCTTTTTTTTTTTTTTTTTTGCAATCCTTGCAAATTGAGCTTTCTCCTTGTCTTTTCTCTGCTGACTTAGGCCAGACGCCCTCCTGGAGCCATTCCCTGGGAATCCTTCTGCCCTTCTTCTTTTAGGTTATAGTTTGGGGCTGATTTTGGCCCTTTTGGTTTCAAGGAACGCCACGCGTCCTCCTCACTCAAGACCTGGAGTTCTCGCATCTGGGTGACTTCTCTGGTCAGGTCTCATCCCTTCTCCGAGCTTGTCCTTTGGAAGAGCGAGCCCGAGCTTCAGCCTGCCTTGCCCTTCCTTTCGGGCTCTGCTGTGGAAATCGCTCCTTCCAAGGTTATTTTCATGTCCAGATTTTTTTTTTTTTTCCTTTTTCTCTTCCTTATCAAAACTGTGCCTAAAATAGCACCCCCTCGTGTCGGGATTTGGTGAAGATACCTGCCTCCAGCAAGGTCAGCATTTCCCACCGCTGTCCCTCCGGCAGGCAGGAAGGTCACTGAGAGCCAAAGGGTTTTTCCCTGCTTTGCTCTCCCAAGGCCACAGCACTGCCCGGGGTGCCGGTGGCATCAGCTGCTCTGCTGCTACTTGTCCTTCCCGAGGAAGACGAGAAGCTGTGGTTGCATTTTAGAGGTGAGAACTGTCCGGAAAATGCTCATGGGACACAATCCACGCGCTAGCGATTCAGGAATACTTTGGAGAGCATTTGGAGAGCTGCTCCCTGGCAGCACGACCGACTGCCGATTTGCGTGCCAGGTAATTTATAGAAGTTACCAATTCCAGTGATTTGGAGGCTGGTTTCCAAGAAACTTAGGATGCCCGCATCCTGAGGCACCGAGCCTGCAGATTTGCTCCGGCAGCAGTTTGCATGGATGCAGGGATCTGACTGCAGGATGGTGCCCAACTGCAAAGCGTTAGATGACCCTTCAGGAGTAAGGCCTCCGAAGTGACCACAAGCAGTCCCAGTAGTTTTCAGTGACTGATTTCTTTCAAGAATGCACTTTTTGAGTACCCTTTAACTAACCTGAATAGGTTTTACATTTTTTTAAAGAGTGTGTCACCCTTAGAGCCAAGCACTAAGTGCTCAGCGCAGCAGCAGGGCCGTTTTGCAAGTACCTTTGCATGGGAAGCGGGTCATGGCTTGGGCTTCCCGGGTTCCCTGCGCTCGGTTGGGGCCTCCGCCGGGCATGTGGCTTGGAAAGGGAAGGGGAGGCCACGGGAAGGTGGGCCAAGGGCCGGCCTGTTGAGCGGTGACTAACGCGTTTCCCGGCGCGACTGCACCAGGCTCAAGAGAAGAAGTGGGAGAGCGGGATTCATTGTGGCCGCTCCGCACTGTGGGGTTTCCCCAGCCCAGGGCTCCACATCCACTTGGGAAGACACCTCAGTGCAGAGGCAGCAGCACCCCTGGGGGACGCGGAGCTGCCGGAGCTGCTCCTGCTTTTCCATTCCTGCCGGAGCTGGGCCCGCCCCGGGAACGCGCCGTTTAATTCCCACAAGTTGGTTCTCCAGTGGTGCGGATACAGCTGCTCATGGTGAACAAATGGGGTTTGACACCGGAGAACCTGCTGGGCTCGCGAGATGTAGGTCTGGTGGGGAGCTTCAAAGGGTTGTGTTTTAAGCCACTTCTCCTCCATCCGTCTTTGAATATTTTTGAATCTCCAGCAACAGTAGTTTTTATGATGAATGAGCAGGAGACGGTGATAAAGCCACAGAGAATAAAATGCAAGAAAAGTCAGGGCTAATTATATTTAAAATTGTGCAAATATTTTTTTTCCCCTGATTGTTTTTGCAAAAAATCAAATATTTGAAAAATGATCTCAATGACCCCGTTTAAAGATGGGCTGGCTCCTTTGATAAAATATGAACTATTTGAAAGATTTATAAGGGTCAAAATGCCTGCTGAACATTTTAGTATTCAGAGCAGCAGGAAACCGCTCGGTGATATTTTTAAAACAGGTATTTACTCAAGTAATTGGTTACTTTTTATGTGGAATAAGAAGACCTGATGTAGCTATATTGGACTTGACATAAAAGAGAGGTATGTAATTTGTGAGCAAAACAGAGTGGAACGTACACATTGTACCTGCAGAGGTATTTCGAGAAAGACAACTCCTTGAGACAAAAAGCCAAGACAACAGCCACGCCGGGTCGCATGCCAGAATTGTTTATTCCTTGGTTAATCAGCTGTGTAATAGGTGTCCAGAAACAAGCCCTTCTGCACAGGTAGTTTAAGTTTCAAAGTTCGCAGGCTTTGTGGCCTTCATAAAACGGATTACATGGAAGTCGGATGAAAAACACATGTTTCTGAGAACATTTTGGTTCAAGTAAAAAAAAAAATGTGGCAATGTTAGTGCCAACAATTTACTACAGAATATCTGAACCAGATGCCGTTAAACTATAATTCCAAGCAATTTGCCAGAATTATGTATTTGCTTTATTTTAAAGTCAAACTAAAGATATGCATGGTTTTTATTACTTGCGGATATAAACAAAAATGTGATGTGATTACAGCTAATATGGGACAGATAATGCCAGACAGCCCTGGTTTCTGTGACTACTGCACTAGCTAAAGAAAGAGGGAAGCTTTTTTGGCAATTATGTGTGAAAGGGTCTTCAAAATGCGGCTGTTCAGATTGAGACATATCAGGCTGCAGGCTGCTTAGTCACTCCAGAAAAGCCTTGGCCAAACACTCCAATTCCTCCCTTTTTCTCACAGTAGTACAGATTTTTCCTGAGAGAATGGCAGAGAGATCTGTAAGACACACCGAGTTACTTGCATTCCTAACTAGAATAATATATAAAGTAAAAATATATTTTAGTTATGAATACGTATGATATTCTTGTTGCAACATTGAGGTAGGCAAGCTCCAGTCAACCTCCAACTTGCCAGTTCTTATCCAGATAAGCTGCTCTGTGATGCTTCCCAAGACAGATACTGCCACCTTGAAAGGACACGGTGAGTTTTAGCAGGTGTTTTAATGCCATTATGTGGCATTCAGATTAAAAAGGATTCTAGTCCCTCCCACAAGCTGAAACAGTCTTTACCTCCTGTCAAGAGGCTCTCAGAAAACCTCAAATAATCTCCTGCAGCCACGTGGCCTCTTTGGTTGGCTGTGGCTTGATGCAGAAGAGTGCTGAACATCCTGTGACACCCACATTCCCAGGACGGACTCCAAATCAGCAGGGAGAAAATACACCACAAACTGGAGAAAAGAGTTTGGGGAAGAAGCTTGGATTCACAGGACTGTTCAGCAAAGTCACCAAAACAAAATCCCCCCATGCGTCGCAGAGAAAAGACAGATCTGCAAGTGATTTGCAGTGGAATCCGCGGTCGGATCCAGACAACAGGATGCTGGGACACAGTGAGCTTCGTCTGCTGCCCAAAGGCTGCAGTTTCACAAGAAAGTCATTGCGGCTCTTCTGCAGGAACTCTGCTAGTTTCTGAGGAAACACACTCATATAAGGCAAAATCAGCTACCTGGGTGCCCTGCCACAAGGTGACCTGGTATATGGGGTGTCTTCTTGATTTTATGCATGTCAGGGTTAACGAGTGCTTAGTGATGGGCAGGATCAGAACCTGGAGATGAACTTCAACCTGCGGTACAAGATGATTTGGCACTTTTGAACTTGTAAAATCCTCAAGCAGTAGCTTTGGGAGAAAGGAGAATTACTGCTATGATGCTAAGGCCAAAGTCCAATGCCAATAATTCAAGCAACTCCGAGTGTCACAGCTGATGTATTTATAAGACACACCCTGCTTATAGGTATTCGTGATGCAGTTCTGTGAGGCAGAAGTAAAGGCAGGTGAGCTTTGCTAGTGGCAGGGTGTCTTCCTCTGCTGCAGAGCCGGTTTCTTTCCTGTGTTTGGTTTCCTTGGGCTTTCTCCACATTGGAAAGACAAGTTCCTCAATGGGGACTGCACCATTTTTCTTTGGAGTGAGAGTTTTAAGATAGATTTTTTGTTCCCTTTTTCTTCCATTCACCGTCTTGTTCCTGATAACACCCCAAGGAGCCACAGGTGATAGGAACAGGGAATGTGTCTGCAGAACCAGGTAGCTGCAGTCTAAGTGGAATTCATTTCACCCTTTTCTTTGCTCTGGAAGAAAGCACCTTGCCCTTCCTGGCGTTCCAGGTCACGCTAACCCTACCACCTCGCCGCCAGACCAAAGAAAATGCTATTGTCTGGCCTGCCAGGACTATCAGAAACCCAGCTCAGGTAACGGGACTGTAATTCCATGGGGCTCGCCAAGAAGGAAACACGCCAGTGTAATTATAGTAGTAATTATAGCACCGTAGTCACCGCCCACAAAGTACAGCTCTCTGCAGAGTACAATGATTCCAGCATCACACTCCAGACAATATAGTGCTCTTAAATTTCCCCAGCCGCCAATCCTGGCTCTCTGTCTGATTGACCTCAGATGGAAAATGAATCTGTCTCTCCTGTGAGTGGCTGTACAGATGCCAGCAAGCGCTGACTGAATGGGTGGATGGATGGCTCACCTGCCCCTCCTAAACCTCCTTCTCCTTGGATTCACTTCAGCCAACAGCCCAGTGGAGCGATGCTGAAAGGAAGGGCTATTTTTTATTTTCATGCACAGCAGATAAGGGTGTGTGAGGTGCAAATGCACCCATCTGTCCCATTTCCTCACTGCCTTTCCTCTTCATGACCACATTTCACCTGGCACATGTGGATGTTCTTCTCACTGCTTTGGGACTTGTAAGTGCAGCTCGGACAAGGATCAATCCCCAGCTCCGACTGTTCCTACACCTAAGTGACCCATCTTGGTGGGACCTCTTGCTTCACTTGTATGGGGCCCAGGCAGATGCTGAGCCACACGGCACAGTCTGCAACCGCTCTGCTTGGAGGTGAGGCGTGCGCGGTCTGTGCCCTGCACGAAACAGCTCATGGATTTGCATTCTCCTTCCCGTGGAATAATGACTACCGTGAATTGAAATTCCTGTAAAAAACCCTAAAGCAACAACAAAAAAACATCAGAAAAACAACAAAAACTAGGCCTTTCTGGGAATGGATATTTGTTGAGCCCTGTCGGTGGAGACTAAGACGGTTTCCCAAGTCTTGTCAGCTGCGGCCAGCACTTGCAGTCAGCAGGCTGTAAAACCAGGGCTCAGTGTGAGCAGAGCCAGCGAGCTGAGGCCCTGCCGGTTCGTGGCTATTGGATGAGCACAAAGGTGACTTTGAAGATACATGGGAATGTCCTGCTGCTCCTCTGGGATCTACTGACTTCTCTGGGACCACTTGGGTGCAGGGAACTGCATGAACTGACGCTTTTGCAGAGCTGATGCCAACATCAGCTCTCAAAGTCGCCTTGCTACCTCCCTTCTAATATTTATCACCAAGCAATGGGCAGTTTGTTACACCAAGCAATGGGCAGTTGACACCTGTTACATCCCCTCCATCAGTATTTATTTGCAGCATCGCTTCCTGGGTCTCCGATGTGACGAGGCTGCACAGTGGCCCTGCTTGTGCCGTGTGTGTGGTGGGTGCCCTGGCCCCTGTTTACACCCTGTGCCATGCACAGCACATCCAATGCCAGCCCTCCTGCTTGGCGAGGCCTCCACACCAACGCAAACCCCGTCTTTGAAGAGCCAGGTAGTTATTAAAGACCTTGTCTAACATCCTAGCAGGACCAATAGGCTGTTTGAACCGGTTTAGTGTTCATAATAATATGTGGTTCAGAGCTGAGTAAAAGGCTATAATTCTTTTGAGGGGTTCCACTGACATAATAAACCACGAGCGCTCGGCGAGTCAGCAGAAAGCAAAGCCGGGATTACAGCCGGGCCCATCAACGTGGGGCTGCACGTGGTAGTTTATCATGTCTGCAAAGGGATTGCTGCAAGAGGCTTTCTGTTCCCCATTGCCATAAAGCTATATGCCAAAACAGGAGAGTTACTGGATGCTGTTTGCCGTGAGAAATCCCTGATAGATAATATTTTTATTCTCTTTCCTCCTTCAGTGTAATCAGACTTCGTTCTGGAATCGTCTCCACGGTTGGAAGTCAGTCCTTTCCTCTCTCCAGCGCCGTCGAGCTGGGCTGCCGCGGTGCCCACAGCACCAGCCCCACATGGGCTGCTGCACGGACACCCCTCAGCGCTGCCGCCCACGGGCTGTTCTCCCTCCAGCCTCAGAGTTTCGCTGGCTCTGGACCAAGAGTTTGGGCCCTATTGGATTCAAATGGATCCTGCGTGTATTCTGCGCGTGTCTTTTCCTGGGGGACCGCAGCTACTGCTGTTCTCATGCCCTGTAGTGGGTCCCGTTTGCCAAAAATGCTTTGAGTTTTGCCTCATGCCGTATTGTGTTTGTAAGTAGTTAAAAGACTGTTTCAAAACAGAGATATGTTTATGTACATATAGAAAAAAATATTTTTATGATAACCTTAGGAAACCAAGTCAATAACTAAGGAAATCAATGGACATGGAAAAAAAAAGTCATAAGGGTATTGTTTATGAGTAGATTATAGTCAGATGATAATAGCTAGCAGGATGAGTCAATTGCAGAGACAGAATTGACATGATGGATACTCGCTTTAATACCATGTACTGAACTTTCAGTACATCTTGTTTTAGGATTCAAATTTCTTCAAAATCCACAGGAATAAATTGGGCTCTGGGTAAATGGTTGAGACAGAACTGACTAGAGGGTGGAATGTGTGGAATGAGACCACAAACAGCGTCTCCATGGTCCTCTGCCATCTCCCAGGCCTCCTCTTCCCTCTGCCTATTCAGACTTCTGGATTTACTCATTTAATGTTCTGATAATTCCTGGCACGTTGGCTGAGGTAGATACGGTCTCAGCTTTTTGGTCTGCTTCCACCAGCAGCTTTGCTGGGTGCCCTGAGCGTGGCGACGATGATGACTGCTCCATGTGCCGTTCCCAGCAGGAAGGCTGGGATTGCCCCTTCCCCAGCCCCGTGGCCCACGCAGCGCCGAGGAAGCCGGTCCCAGCTCCGGTCCCAGCTCCAGCTCCGGCTCCGTCACGCAGTACCTGTGGGGCAGGAGGCAGTGCTGGCACACGGGCTGCGGAGGTGGCCCCGCTCCTCAGCCCTGCGCTGGGGAATGTGGTGGCGATGGGCACCGCGCACTGAACTCCGGCCGTCTCCAGCTGCCAGAGGCTTTTCGGGAAGCCGTAGGCAGGGCAGAGCTTAGAGCAGACATGAGACTGGTATAAATTGCACTGAGGTCAGCCTCGGCTTGGATGGCCCTGCGCTTCGATTGCCAGAAGGTTTTACAATAATAACAGCAACCAGCCTAACTAATGACATAGCAATACTCATTTATATGATTTATGGGAACACTGTATGTAATGATTCCAGCACATACAAGCGGGACTGAACTTCTTTTTAGCCTCCTGAATAGAGGCAGCCATATAATACACAGGAGCTTAGTGCTCAGCGGAGCATCCAGCGCTGCCCGTGGCTGGAGGAGCTGCCTACATCCATCATTTCCAATGGCCCCGTTAGGAGTTTTGAAAGCAGGAACGGCACTTGGCTGGTGTGGAAGCTCCTCGGCGCCCAGGTAGCCTGCTGTCCACATGGGCTCGCCGTGGTCATCCGCACTGTCGCGCGGTGCATGCAGGCACGGCCTGTTTGTGTTCGGGTCTCTATTATCAGTGAGTATCGAGCTTGTATTGCCTTGGCTGTGCCCGTCCTTGTGGGCAGACTGTCTGACTGCAGCGGGCTGAGTCCTGAGATCATACCAGCAATTCCTCCCCTACAGCCACTCTCCCATTAGAGGCTACTGGGACACTCTGGGGCATTTCCAAATTCTTGTGCATCTGTCTGGGAGCGTTACGGAGTTCCCTCAGCATTCGCCCTTCTTTCAGTGAATGTGTACGGCAGTTTTTTGTACCAAACAGGCCCAAATCCTTGGGTGTGCATTTGCAGAAACAGGCAGTTCATTTTCTGCATTGCTGTGTGAGAGTGGTTGGGTGCAGGAACTACAGCGTGCCCAGGCTGGAGAATTTATTCCGCAGTGCCACCCCAGGGCACCTTGGCGAGGTACGGGCACGTGGGTATGCGCTCCCCACGTGTGCCTGGAAAGCAGAGCAGGCTTCAGTGCAGATGTCCTCAGCTGGCTAAAAAGCAGTGAAAATAGCTTCAGACTGGTCTTGTGACAGCGTTATACAAGAACAAGCCAGGGAGTTTTATTCTGTGCATCAACAGAGCTAGCGAGAGGGCCGGGCTCCGCGCGGCCGAGCACGGGCTCGTTACCCACGCTGTGAGGAAGGGGGAGAGCAGGGGACACAGCACGTCCCGCACAGTCGCACGTGCACCCCGTGTCCCAGCATTTAGCATCCTGGCGCTGTAACGCTGCGCGTCGCTTGCTCGTTGCCTTTCCTGGGGCTTTCCTGCGCGACCCGTGGTTCTTTAGGACGCGATGTGCAGGCACTGGAACCTTGACCTGTATGTGCAGAGGCTGCGGGACACTGAGCAGCAGCCAGCGGGGCAGCGAGGAGGGGGCCGCTGTGTTTGGAGGCGGGGGGAAGCGCTGCGATACCACAGGGAAGAGCAGTGTGGAAAGGGGAAAACAAGCATCCATGTTCTTTGCTGAGCAGAGCTTTGCTGAGCGGAGCTGGTGGCGTTTCTGGGGCTAGGTGCAGCACCGGCCTCTCCCAGCCATCCCCTGTGGGTTTCTCTGCTCAGAGCTGACAGTACTATGAGCTTCCCATGCTCAGAAAATCATCTCATGGCTCATGAAGAAACAAAATCTTAATGAGATAAAATTGCTGTGTGAAAACCCTATGGAGAGGACCCAGCAGTTCCCGAGGGACAGAGATGCCTCTCCTATTTCCCTACCTGCCCATGCACTTGCATATCACCAAGTTCCTGAATGAATGGAGCCAGCATTTGTGTGTAGCACATCGCACTACAGAGCCCTGCATCTCAGGCAAGCAAGGGAGCTGCCTCTGCGCGTGGTGAGTGGCCCTGTCCCCAGTGTCCCGCTAGCGACGCCACGGAGCTCTGCTGATATCGCTGCCGAGCTGTGAGCACGAGAGGCTGGCAGCAGCGGGACGGTTCTGCACGCGGTGCTGCAGGAGGGGTGGCTGCAGCGCCCTCGGATCCCTGCTGGGACCTACTGCAGCTCCCTCAACCCCCTCGCTCCAATCCCAATCCCAGCCCCTCACTGTAATGCCCCAACCCCAACCCCTTGCTCCAATCCCTCATTCTAATCACATCATCAGCCTTCACTTAGACCAGGGACAGCCATCCAGCAGCTCCGAAATCATCACGCTTGTCAGACAGTGACGAGCAGCCTAGTGCCGCTTAGGCGCAGCCTAGTGCCACTTGGTTACCTGACACAGCAGTTCCGTGCCTCATCCCCGGGGTTTTGAGCCAACCTCCTGTGTGGTTTCTTGCGGCCTACGAACGGCTGCATCACCCTGGTGTGCCCAAGTGTGTCCCTGAGCTAAACAGCTGACTACACCTCCTAGGAGGAGGGCAGGCTTTCTCTCAAATCTAGGTCTGCTCCCTGCAAATTTAAACTCTGTCTCATTAAAATTATTTGGAATCCCTTACTCTCCAACCAAATGTTCCCTCCACGTCTTAAGGAAGCAAATGAAACAGTCTAAGTGATGTTCCCAAATCGTGGGTTCCCAAATCGTGAGTTAGATCATGCATCACTCTGAAAGGTCTCTTGAACATTTATAGATTTGAATGACGTTCAACAGAGCAGATTCGCACTAGTCATTTTGCCTTAATCTTTGGGTACTGCTTTAGCCTGATGGTGTTAGAGGCACCCCCCATCTAGACTGTGAACACATTTTACTCTTGGTGTTTTATCCAGGGCATCTGCTATCTGGGATAACAATAGATATGTCTGTAAATCAAAGTTGCAATAGTCAGTGATTTGCCTAAGTCTCTCTTGGCATTCCTTCCTGTTGCAGTTGGGTCTGCTGAGGGCAATTTAGGTAGTTCCCCCTGGCTGCGCTCCAGGATGTGCTTTTGTTTCTCTTTCTCCGCCATCTGACGAGCGTCATGATTTTGGAACTGCTGGATGGCTGTCCCTGGTTTAAGCGCAGGCTGATGTTGGCTGAGGGGTAGGTCCTAACTTCTTCATCTGTCCTGGAGTAAAAAATAGTGTTTCTCGAGAGCCTCTCTCCTCGTTACGTCTGCTCTACCCCTTCCATGGCTGCATTTGCCAGCCTTTACTCCGCTGAGCTATTCCAGAGCCAGTGTGTGAGGCCAGGCACCCTGAACTCTGTCCCTTTGGCGTGACTTTTCACGAGCTGCACCTGCCACTCGGTCATGTCAGTTCTTGTGCAGAACGTGGTCTTTGTCCAGCATGGACCATCTTGGCACTACGTGCTGATTTCGGCCAGCTGGCTGAGATGGCATCATTGCACTGGGAATTCTTTGGGATATCACTGCATCGGGAGTTGCTTCGACCCATTTTTTTCTGAGCCAACATGGGCGACACTTCATCTCTGCCATCCTGTAGCGTTGGTGGAGAAGGCACGAGCTGCCCCTGCAGAAAAGGCATTTGTTACCATCACTAACAGATGGATGAACTTACTCCAAAACAGGACCTTAGTTAATGAAGCTACAGGACACCCTGGTACAGCAACACTTAGCTCAATTGGAAGTCCCTCAGAAAAGCAACAGCACTGGAGATATTGATCTTTCTATTAAAAGTTCACTCCTTATGTAGACTAGAACTTCACTAGGAGCTGCATTTCTCTTGCTGTCTGTTTAGTTCTTGCAGTTCCCATTTTCTTCAGCAGTGTGTGCTTCCTGTGGGCCCGAGCTATTTCAGATCAGCAACGTGGCTTTCAAGTGTCATGCCCTCAGTGGCAACTGCATGTCCAGCTCTTCACACAGGCCGTGGGGATAGCTGCTGATGACAACTCTGCTGCTTCAGCAACGTCTCGTTTCCCCCGATGCGGTTTCCCTGCTCTTGGGCAATGCTGTCACTAGTGACCTTTGTGTCCGTATCGCCTGCAAATGTGAGCCGGCCTCAAACCCACGTGGGAAGCAGCCTCCTCTGAGCTGGGGACCCCTCGGCGGAGCTCGCGCTTGGGCCTCCTCCAGTTTCTAGCCCGTTCACTAATGATGCTTTTCTCTTGACGGGCTGTATCCCATGCAGAGGGGTCACCCTGGGGCTGGGAATTAACACTGGTGCTTTAACAAAACCCCTATTTCTGCTTCCCTGGAGGGGGCTTTCTCTAATTTAGGCTCATTCAGTACCTCCATTTTCTCCATCAATGAAGGTTCTGAAGTTCCTTAGTTCAATTGTTTATGACCTGACTTTTCACAAAAGCTTTTCATATGGAGCCCTTGTGGGGACCAGCATCTTTTCAAATCGCCAGTTTTACATTGAGCTCAGTGCAGCCTGCTCCCCAAAGCCACTGCCTGGCTGAAGGGCTCCCGCAGACCCTCCTGAAACAGGTTTCCCGTGACACATTATGTGCCAGTCCCATCTCCTGCTTCCTTTAGTGTTTCAACAGGTTCTTCCTCATAACTGAAAACTGCAGAGAGCGCAGGGAACAGAGCAGAACACAGCTCAGCCAGAGCTGGTAGGCAGGAGCTGCCTCAAACCCAACCATCTCTGGCCAACTGCAGTCTCACCTGCGCCCTTCTGTGTTTTGTCTCCAGCGCAGCAGCTTCTTCTGCGCTGCAGGCTCTGCCACCTGCGCTGGCACCCGCTCGCGGCGCGGCTCACAGAGAGCTCTCCAGCAGCAGGACGTTGCTGTCCACCCCTCAGCTCCAGTGCAGGGTCACAGCCCGGACCTGGGCCGTTCTGAGACGTAACTTCATCCTCTCTGCAGACCCGGAGGGCAGAGAGATGGCAAACGGAGGGATGGCAAAGCAGAAAGGGAGAGAACCCTTCTGCCTGCTGGTTGCTCTTCCTCAAGCCTGGGATGGCATTTTTTCATACTAATAGGAACATATACAGGTTTCCTTCTGCTGTTAAAACCCTGATGTCTTAAAAAGGGAGAAGTACCTTGAATTTAGGCTCCCGCTAGTGTCTCTGTGAGTGTATTTCCAGGATCAGATTCTCTCGCTCAGTCGTTCATTTGGATCCCCAACCCAGCAGGGATGAGTGCCATAATTATTAATTTATAGCCTTTCTCTTTTGTTATTTTTTTTAGCTTTTTCTTTTAAATCATGAGCTCAGGCACTTCTGTGCATCATTTGCACAAGGATTTTTTTTATTATTATTATTCTGAACTTGGTTTGTCAGTTGAGATAGTAGCAACGTTAATGTATGACTGTAAAGGAACAGTATGTTTTCATCACTCATGTTCCTGAGCAGATCAATTCCAATGAACTCTTACTCAGCAAATTATGTGAGTCTTACTAAACATTTGCTCTGAAAATGCATTTCCTGGTTCGAGGTATTTCATGGCATGTTTGCTATTAAAACCACGCTTAAACAGTCGGCGACTGGATCTGGCCCGTGACTTATGGTGGTGGGTTGTTTATGAATGCAAAGCAATGTTTTTGCTGCTGCTTTGTTTTAAAAAGCAATGAAGCAGTCTGCTAAGGGCAAAAAAACCCCTATATTTTAGAAGTATATGAAATTTAGGAGCAGAAGACAAACATTCTTATTTAGCTTTCTCTTCTGTGAACCTGGTAATGCCCTTTGGAGTGATCTTCACCAAAAAATGAACCCCAGTGATTCTGAGGGTGTTTAAAAGAAAGAAGAGAAAGAAAAACCAGCCTTTCCTAAAGCTCTGCCAAAGCCTGAAGTGGAAGGAGACGCTGATGGCAGAAGAGAGCTGCTGTGATTGCCTTGTTCTCGACGTGACTGACAATGTGTGTGACAGCCCCTGTGGCTCCGTACAACTCAGCTGGAGTTTTTCCACTGGCCTCAGTGGGAACTGACTCAACTCCTGCATTTGTCTAATGTGTTAACTGTGTCAAGAGCTTTGCGACACCGCTGACTATGGTAGGGCTGATGATCTACTGGATGATAACTGTATCTGAATAGGACAGACGACCACAGGAATTTCCCGCAGTGTCTGTTGCATTGTTATTAAAGCCAGAGCTATCGTATGGCTCTGAGAGGGCAACTTCATAACAACAACTGTAGATTTTTTTCCAGGAAGTTAACTTCCAGGTTAACCTAATCACCAAACCAATGAAGGGCTGTTGTCAGACCAAACTGAGAGCAGTTTGCTTTTCACTGGACGGTTATTATTTTTAACCATCGCATCCTTTGGTACTAATGTTTTTGATCAAGAATTAAAAAACAATATCTGGTTTCTGTTCAAGCAGGAGATGAAAACAACATCATGGCAAAATGTATAAGAAGAGAGTCTCAATGGCCCCCTGGACATTTCTGTCGCCGAGGAGTGTGGCAGTTCATCGCTTAGGGTCTGAGGGTGCAGAAGAGCTGAAGCATCAGCAATGGTTGCGTTTAATTGGTATTAAATAACGAATCTGCCCAGCAGTTACATCTGTTCTTGCTGCCCTGCAACGGGGTAGCCTTGGGCAGGCCTCTCCTATCACTCGAGCACATTATGAGGACAAACAGTCCTTGTAAGCTTGAAATGAAGCAATGTTTCACCCTGCAGCTCTGTTGATCAACCCTAGGAGCTGTGTCTCTTCCCTTCGCAGTGCAAAGCAAAGCATGTTTTGCTTCTGAAGAACTTTCACAGCTGACAGATCTTACTCTGCAAAGATCCCCCTCTCTGTTTTGACCACGTGGAGCCTCTTAAAGCCCTTGTGGCAACCACAGTTGAGCCCTGAGGGCCTTCCTTGGGCTTCCCTCTGCCCCTTGATGTCCTGGAGCTCCGGTTCATTTAAGAGGGGGGTTCTCTTGAGGAAGAGGAGGAGGCAGGATTTGACTCAGCACATTTGGTGAAAGGATGTTAACCCATAACCTGCATTGCCTTGCCTTGGCAGTATTGTTTTATCTCGTGTATCTCACACCCTCCCTTTCTCTACTTACGTAAGAAAATCGTTTGTACTGTCAACAGTTCTGTTTAACCTTTAATAATAAAATTAGTAACTAAAACCAAGAGGCCCAAGTCCTGAGGCCCCTTTTTGGGTAAAGTTTCCATTGCAGCCAGTGGCAGCCTGGCCAGGGACAGCTTTGGGTAAGCCCTGACTGCAAAAATCGAAGTTTACCCCAATGAGCTTTTCCAGAAACTTCCATGTCTGTTCCACGAACAGCAACAACTACAGCAGTGGGGAGAGAAAGTGCCGGGGGAACCTTGCAGTATTTTGCATTTAATGACTTTATTGGATGAGATATCTGATGATACCAGGTTTTTCTAATTCTCATTTTTATAAGCTATCTAATGTGCAGAAACGTCAACTCTGGGCATATGTTCCTGTCCCTGGAGCCTTGTTCAGACATTAGAGAAACATTTTCTAACTCAAAAGATAAACACTTCTGGTAGAGTTCAGGGACGGAAATTGTTTTCATCGCAGCAGGTGTTGCCTATTAGTTCTACTAGAACTAAAACCCTAAGCTGGGCTTTAAGTGAGATGCATAATCAAGCTCTTACATCATTGTGAGATGTACCGTACTTGAACCTTTTGCTTGCTGAGGCTGTATTTCCTCCAAGAAACATCCTGTTTTGCAATCCCCCAAATTCCCCATGTGCCATACGGCATTAGGGATTTCATCACCTCCCGGGCACACAGGCTAAGCTTTCTGCAAAGGACCCAAAGGGAGGGAGAGACAGCGAGCCAGGCGAGCCAGAGGTTTCCGTATTTCCTGGTGGGACCATGTGATCTATGAAAGATAGCTTTATTTTCATTCCTCCCCCTCCCCTTCGCTTCCCGCTGTTTCCCTTCCAGCCCCGGCTGCTGGAGGCAGCCGATTGCATCATGTCGAGGAAGGGATCGTGCTCTGCTCGGTCCTGTTCCATGGCTGCAGGTCCCGGCTTGCTTGGAACGGCCTCGGCTGCGAAAGCCCGGACCAGGAAAAGGTGTCGCTGCTGGGAGATTTGTATCGTTATCTCCAGCCAGTTTAGCATTAAAGGCAGGGCATTTCTTTGCAAACTACAGCTTTGTATTTGAGAAATTTGAGAATATTTGTTAGTTTGTAAATCATTCTTTTGTATATAGATTAGTATTTTATATATATATATATATATATATATATATATATATATTTTTTTTTTAACCTTTTATGGA
>JAVCKT010033631.1:7842-25752 GCA_032273925.1 Rhynchotus rufescens
TGTCACTGCAACAATAAGCTGTAAAGCGAGGCAGAAATCAGTAGAGTTGTACTGGGTCCTGTTTTTCTTAAGATTAGTTTGTTGTAAATAAGAAGTAAAACTAAATTGAGCTGTCAGGTCAACTGCTGCATTATCATGTTTCTAGAAATGACAGGGTAATGACACAAGGTCCATAATGATGCAGTTACATCCTCAAGCTAAATTAAATTAGACAGCTATAAATTATATTTCAGTTACATCTGAACCTAACCATCTTTTGGTCATCTGGCTGCAGCTGACAATACTGATCTCTTGTATGTGAACTGGCTCCATTAGCAGGAAATAGTTTCTTTTATATTAAAAATATGTTTTGGCTCTTCTGTTTTGTTACAGATTCTGCCAGATTACTAAGATTGTTTTTGCTGTTTTTTGGTTATGCATAAAACATTGAAGGAAGATCAGTCTGCATGTAGACTCATTTTCAAAGTGCATTGCTCTGACCAGATGAAATTATGAATTTTAAAGCTAAGATTGGAGCTGGAGGTTTGATAGGGTGGTGTTATTTTTTTCTTATAAAATGTTTGATTTTTTTTTTCTCATTTGAAAGGCTGTAGAGGGGAAGTGTTTTCCTCCATCTAGTAAAACACTTTTTCCATCAACAGCATTTACCTGACAGTTTCTTTCATCTTCCAACTTGTTAATCCTAGTGTTGTCCTTGGGGCCTTCTATGATTGGAGTTTTCTGAGCTGGAACACTGTTAACAGCTCATCCATAGAAGTAATACAGTTTACTGCTATTGTTAAGAAATAAGATAGTCCCAAGTTATTTGAATACTGTAATAAGTAGGCTGTAATTCAAATTAGGGAAGCCTTTCTGAGAAAAGACTTTACAGGGTGATAGTTCCATAGCACTGGGAGACTTGCAGATGATGGTGGTTAGGTGATATAGTATAATGATATTATACTAGATTTATCCCCTCCCAAGCCTAGTCCTTAGAATTTTCTTGAGCTTTGATTTTCCTAGTGTGAAGGTTGCCCTATGAAGGGCAGAAAACTTAAGTATGTAAACCAGATGCATGAGTTCTGAAAATCTAAAGAGCTAGGATTTTTATGTGTTCCTTATTTTATTTCTAGGCATGTTTAACATTTCCCAGATGAAAAACCGGCCAATGATCCTGATTGGTGGGTGACAAATCAGTACGTAATAAACATACCATGATTTTGTTTGGTTTATGTCATGGGGGAAGCAGAGGGGGCTGGGCTTTTAATTCTGACTTGTGTATGGTTCTGGTTAGGCAGAGAAAAAGGGGTTATGGTTAAAATTATGCTAAAATGGAAATGGAGGAAAGGTTTATTGCTCCTGCTCAGCCTTCTCCCATCTTCTCATGGACAACACTTTTTTTTTTTTTTTCAATTGTGAGAAGTGCGTTAAATTTTCCAAAGGAATCACCAACTTTCCTGTCTCTTCCTTTGGACTTAAGAAAACAGTAGAATAACCAATAGAGGAGCTTTGGGTGAGCTTTATGAAATAGAACTGGTCTGTAATATTGACCAACTTGCAAAATAAACATAGAGAATTCAGGACTTCCTTTAGTTTCTTGGTTAATAAATTAAGTTTTGATATTTGCATATACTTTGTTATATAGGACCTGATGGAAATTCAAGTTTTTTGCACTTGTATGCTTTTTTAGAGTCCGGAACATGGGAGTTTGTTCTTTTAAAATGTTCTCTTACTACAGTTGGTTATATAGAAGTATCTGACTAGCCTTATGGACAAGAGCCTTTTTCCTTGCTGGGCCTATCACAGAAGTCATTTCAAACGCTACCTGCTGCTTGAAGTCCTGTCTGTGAGGTGACAGCACTGCTGGGGCTCTGCTTCTGACTTTCTCAGCCTTTGGTGTGGGATTTTAACTCTCTTCCTACCCACTTCTCTCTTAAAGACAACTGAAGAGATGCATGTAAGAGCACAGAGAGGTGCTTAGTTGGATGTAGTTCTACTATTTCTTCTTAAAGTTTGGAGAAAAAAAAAGTACAAGACATGAGCACTATAATTCACACCCAAACTCTTATCCTTCCACTGAAACTTAGGAATAGATTAGCCTCTGTGCAGCTCAAAAGAGCTTTTTTTAAAACAAGTATTCAAAAGGAAGGCAACAAGGTACCGTTCACTAATTTCCAGGTCTTTGCTACAGGTAATACAGCACCTGTAGGGATCATAGCATTACATGATCCCTATTGTTTTAACCATAAATGTGGTGCTCTTGTTTTCATTATTGGTAAATAAATCCTTGGTCACTGCTTTTAAGTTGATGTTCCTCCTTAAAGCTCTCTGTGTTTCCATGTTAGGATTAAAAGTGAATTGCTTCAGTGGCCCAAGCTCATCTAGCTGAGTTTGCTTTAGTGTTTTGGCTTTGGCTGGTGCCTCACTGGGTTCCAGGAAAAGAGGAACTGCTGCTTAAAATATGTAGTCACTTGTTAGGAAAGAAAGATTTTCTGTTTTTTGTTTTAAAGGTGAAAAGTAAACTATTTTAAACTCCTGCTATAGGTCCCAGTCTGCTGACATCTTGAGAGATGCCTTTGAAAGAATCCCCACACGCTGAAGTTAACATTCATAACAGTGTTTGGAGATGCACAGATTAGATGCATCCATCTTCTTTTGGAAAAGTGCTCCAACATGGTCTGATGCACAGGAAGAGAGGCAGCCTGTCCAGCTTTTCCCCAGCTGTTCCATGGCTCTTGGAGCCCAACTGGTGGCAGCCTCTGCATCAAGGGCACAGATACCACAACTGGGGATGAATGGAGAACAGCCCACTGTGACACACGGGGAATCACTGGGGGATTTCCTAATTGTGTTTTTCATTATTTAGTTCAAATAATGCTGGCATGCAAAGAATTGTAGAATGGGGAGGGGGAAAATTTATTTAATGAAACTTGCAGAATGCAGTAGAAATCTTTAATCTTTTCTGTTAGGCCCAGTAAGCCAAATTGCCATGGAAATCATTAATCTGTTCTGCTATCTCATAAGCCTAACCTAGCTTCTTCCTATGCTACTGTTGTCTGAGCCTTTGTTATAATATACTATGTCTTCTATTGCCTTTAATCAAGATACTCTTTATAGCAGATTCTTCTGTTCACAGGTTCAGTGCACCTCCTCAGTAGAGGAGGTTCCTCTGTAGTTTAACTATCTCCTGTCTCTTTTTTTTTTTTGCGCTTAAAATTTGACTAGTAGAGGTGTAACATGCTTAACTTTGAGGCTTAATAATAGGTATAAGGTATTTTTCAAATAGTTCCAGTTGTAGTATAAGTGCTAAGTGCTGTAGAAAACCATTATCCATTTATTTTGTATGCATGAGCAAAATGAAGATAACACTTTTCACCAGACTTTGTGAAACTTGAAGAAAATGGGTTGCTAGAACAGGTGAATACTGTAATAGCGCTTTGGTGTACATACCTGCCTTTCTATTTTTACTTTCCATCTTAATCTCACAACTTGAGTTAAACAGTTCTCTTCTGAACACCCCTGCATGTGTGTCTGTCCTGTGGAACTAAGTGCCTGTCTGCCCTTGCCTGCAGGGAGGGCTAGACATACTGCATGTTTTTAGCTTCACCTTTAAAGCTAATCCCAGAAACCAAAAGAGCTGAGTCCTTTTTTAGTTTTGTCTTCTTTTAAAAAAAAAAAAAACAGATCAGCCCTTGCTATGTAAAGAAAGAAGGAAAGAAGGAATAAGCACAATTTCTGTGCTCTTCTAAAGCAATGTTGCACTTAAACGTTTATGTCCACTTTATCCCATTTCTTGTTTTTTCTTATACAGTGTTGTATTAGAGCTGAGAGTAAACCTCTTATTGTTAAATTTGCAAGAATCAGTTTTCTTGCACAGACCATCAGCTGTAGATCTGAAAAGGCCTTTAACCAAATGTAAATTGCTGCAGTGATAAAAAGCTATCCTAAGACTCAGTAATCTGCACTTTTGTCGGAGGTGGAGGGTGCTACATAACTGAGAAAGACACTAAACGTGTGGGTCTCTTGTTCTGGCAGAGAGAGGGACTCAAGAGAAGAGGGTTTTCACTTTTTAAGAAAACAAAACAAAAAAAAAAAAAAAAACTGTAACAGCAACAAGCACTGAGCACTACCAGTGCTACGCTGTCCCTGGTGTGTCTATTGATGTGGACAGTCCAAGGTGTTACCTGCAGGCCTGGGAGCTGCTCTGATTCACCAGGGAGCAGTCTGAAAAATTTGTGAGTAACAGAGTTCACCTCCCAACACCAAAGCTGTTGAAGGAGAATACTGAGCAAAACCTTACTAACTAACTGCTACATTTCTGAGAGTAGAGCAATGAGAACAGGAGCTCTAGAAAAAGAGGAAAATGTTTATAAGGGAGTCTCTTAAAGTAGAGCTTAGATACACTTACCTCTATGCTGCTTCCTATTTACTTGCAAAACAAATCACTTTTATGTGAAAAAGGCTCCTTCTGTCTTGATGCTTGGCATTAAGCCCTGTGGAAAAGCCAAAACCAAGAGATTAAGTGGTGAAGGGCAGGAGGGTTTGCTGCTTCTGTGCTAGCTGGGACCTCTGCCAGCTCAGCTTGGAACTTACTTCTGAGTGCATCTAAACTCTGTCCGTCAACGAGGGGAGTGTGATTTTCCCAGTGCTTGAACTTCAGCTGTCAGTAACAGGGTAAGGGCCAGCAGTAGTGTGTGAGGTGCTCATCCCAGCTTGCAGATGGAGCAGTTGCACATCATGCCTCTTGTCCCTGCTCTCCTAAGGTGCTGGCATGACCTTTCCCTGCAGAAGAAGGGAGCAAAGTGCAACTGCTCATGCTAGAAAGCTTGGAAAGGAGTAGTTCAGAGAAGCCCTACCTTTTAACCCTCTCTAAAGCAGACTAATGGTGGGACAGTGTCCAAGGGATGCTGAGATGTGGTGATTTGTTTTACTTTGGCACTACTGTTCCTGTAAGATTAGATTGATATACATTAATAAGTGGTGGTTTTTTTTTTTTTTTTTTGAAAGAAAGTGGCTGCCTTTTGTCTATGACCATTGTGCGAGTCTTGGAGGTTTGCACTAATTGAGCAGCAAGTACAGAAAAGTAAAATGAGAGAGAAGAAAAATTTAAAACTAGTTGTTTGCAGGCTTCTTAAGGTTCTAATAATGCAAAAAGTCCCAAGCAGAGTTTATTTGTTACAGACTTACCTTCCAGTTAATAAGATGTGTCATCATCTTTTTTCTCTCTCTCTCCAGAGGCTATGCTGATGTCTTCCCCACAGTGCCAAGATGCCCTGCAGAATCTTCCAAGTTCAAAACAGTGGGGCCACACATTTAATCATCGGCTGAATTTGAAAGCACCTTTATTCAAACTGACAGGAAAAGATTTTAAGAAGAAAAAGCTTACAGGACAGCTCACCCTGCCAGTGTCTCACCTAGAGCAGCTGCGGCACGTGATGACAGGAGGCAGCTCTGTCTCCCAAAAGGACTTGAGCTCCGGGTTTGACACAAAGTGCCTTAAGATGGAGACTCCTCCTGTTGACCGAGTTTCTGTGGACTCTCATTCCAAAGAGACAAGTCCAGGATCTGAATTCTACAGCAGCGATTCTGGCTCTTGCCCCAAGGTACCTCGTGCCTCTGATAGCTTGACTCACACAGATGAGGAGGGACGGGCCACAATGGTAGATGTTGGAGGGAAGCCAGATTCCAGAAGAACTGCTGTTGCTGGTGCTGTGGTCCTCCTGGGTGAGAAAGCATTCGGGATGGTGAGGCAGAACCAGGTGAAGAAAGGGGATGTGCTGGCAGTAGCCCAGATTGCAGGAATCCAAGGAGCAAAACTGACCAGCCAGCTAATCCCGCTGTGCCACAACATCCCCCTCAACCACGTGGAGGTGTCTCTGAGGCTGGATGAGGCCAGGCATGCCGTGGAGATTCGCAGCTCCTGTCAGACCAGCGGGAGGACAGGGGTGGAGATGGAAGCTCTAACAGCCGCCAGCCTGGCCGCCCTCACCGTGTATGACATGTGCAAAGCGGTCACTCACGACATTGTCATTGAGGAGGTGAAGCTGCTCAGTAAGACAGGGGGGCAGAGGGGAGACTTCTTAAGGGTCTAGCTCATACCCAGGCAACCCTGCTCCTCCTTTGCACCACTGCTCACACACAGCCACTTTTCTTAGAGAAGCTTTTGCTCAGCTGCATTAGAGACCTCCGTAAACGCACCCTACATTCACATAACCCCCGTGTCTTGCCCTACCCTGTCACCCCACTGCTGGGTGAACAGTGAAGCCACCTGTTCATCACGTCTGTTTTCCATAGAACAGATCACTCCCCTTTCAGTGTGAGCTTAAGCAGAGACTCTGCTCTACTACAGAGCTTCTTCCTCTTGCTGTGAAGTATTCAGAGGTGCTGTCATCACACTATGAACTGTGTGAGAGCTCTGGAAACAGAGCTACTGCTGAAAGGACAGTTGTTGGGCAACTATTTTTGAGCTGAGGACTAGGACTTCAGAAGTGTCTTTGCCCCTTCCCCCTCCTGCAGGTTGTATTTAGATGTTGACAGAAAATAAAACAGCTCAGGGACTTAACTGTACAACAGGATGATAATTTTGGAATAATCAGGGTTGGCCTCTCTCCCATTGCATTGTCACTCTTTCCCTTGTCCACCAGTTGGAGAACTGTTTCAAAAGGAAAAAAGAGAGAGCAAGACAGCTGCCCAGCCCTCTGCTTTGAGGGCTCTGTGAAGCATAATATAGAAGATAATATAATATAGAAGAGGAGGTTTATGGTGTTGAAGAATTACTTTGCTGATCTGAAAGATGCCCTATACTCTGCTAGAGCCACGTTCCAGGCTCCGAGTGCTCACTACACTGGCCTAACGAGCAGGCCGGCACAGCGCCAGCTCTGCCAGGGTGCACGTTGCACAAAGTCCCCACAGGCTTCACTCTCTTCACTCCTGCAGGCCACTTCCTCATAAGCAGCCACACATAAGGGGCCAGAAGCAACGTTCCTGTGTTTTTTAAATAATGTTGGTATTGACTACCCTAGGTTAATTAATTGCTCAGCATTGTTTTATTAAGAGTGATGGAGCCTGTGAAATACAGGTGACCCTGCGTGTGCAGGGGGGTTGGACTAGATGACCTCTGAGGTCCCTTCCAACCTTAAGCATTTTGTGATTCTATGAAATTCCCCAACTAAACAGTGTTTTCAGCTTTGCTTGTTTTCCAGTGCTTACCTGAAGCTTCACACTAGCAGATACTCTAAGGTGCTCCCTCTCAGTACGCACAACCAGCTGCAGACACTAACAACTTTAAACACCCTGTTGAAAAATAATCCTAAACTTTGCATGTAGCCACTTCCCATGGAATAAGATGAAGTTTTGCTGAGCACCAGTAAATCAAATACCAGCACTATCTCACATCCTGATCATCTAAAGCAAGCACAGCTCAACATAGAAGAGGTAGTGGATTTTTGTATAAATATATTTGCTTGCATTTTACAACTCCTACACACTAGTTACCACAGCAGCCACTAGAAATGACACTTTTTCCATTGCTGGTGAGTTAATTTGGTTGGTCCTTTATTGTTATTGTGGGATGAGACAGACGCAGCAACGCACAACTAACAGCTTCTTCTGAGCCTGCGCCGGAGCAGGTAAAGGGAAGGAGTCTAGAAAACTTGATAGGAGAGGGGGAGAGGGATGCTCAGCTCCATAGAGATTTGTATGTCTGTATTCAGTGCTGTAGCCCCACTTCCTTTGATGCCACATAAGCCAGAGATGAGCAGTGAGTTATCCTGGCAAGCAGCTGCAGGGCCCCTCTCCCAGGGGTCCCACGGAGGCTCCCTTCCTCAGGGAGGCTGCCTGAAGTGGAAGGGAGAGCCCTGCTGAGCGCTCTAACATCACTGCCACCACAGAGTTGTCCTTTAGTTTACACAGAGAGAGGAAGCCTGACCTGCCATCGCCTAAGGAAAGAGTCAGTAAAAGAGCACGTGGAGGAAAGACCAGGCTTTTGGGGTGTCCTAATAAAACTGCAAAACTCCGAGCCTGGCTTTGCAGAGGGCCCCTCCTGCGAGGAAGGAAGGGAGCTCCTGCCCGACACCGTCCCGTCCCACTCAGGCACAATGTAGGTTTCTAAAACAAGAAGAGACAAGGTCGAGTAGCAACCAAATGGTGCTCTGGGGCTTGTGGCTCCCCAAGGAGGTTGTTGTCCTGCTGCAGAGCTCCTACTGTGGCCAGCAGCTCCCTGGGGGGCAGCGCACACGGCCAACACGCACATGCAGAACTCCCTCCTTCCTTGCTGGGGTGGAGAGTGTCCATGCAGCTTAGGGCAAATGGGTTTCAGTGCTGTTTTATGGTCGTGTTACATTATCAAGTCTTGAAACTATGCACACTTGTAGAGTGTAGTTCAAGAGAAGGTACTGCAACAGCAATGAGTTAATAGCACTATATGAGTTGATTAGTAAAACACTAAACATGTTTTGGTAAACATGTTTGGGCAATGCTAATATTGTGTGTTAAAGAACTGGATATTTTGGAGGGCATGCTTTTGTCCACTGCATTTTTAAATAAATGCTAATTTTAATTGCAGTAAGCATGTTTTGTCTCCTGAATACCATTTCTGTCATTTGAATGAATGTTTACTTTGATATCAATGTTTGTCTGAAGCATATTATAGCATTTTAGTTTCCCTAACTAAAGAGCAGCAAGACAAAACTTCAAAGTTGCAATTTTAGTAAGCAATTAGCAAGAAGTCAGTCAAGAAAACTCACTGTAGGGAGCCCACCTTTCCCTTAGCTAGGGAAGCACAGCTCTACCTGGATATTCTCAAACTGAATAATCCATAGATTTAGCACCGTATTTTGACATCTCTCCTCTTTAGCCCAGCTCCTCCCTGCTGCATCAGCGGGTGCCTGTAACTGGCCCTGCTTTGGGGGCCTAGGAAGGTAACGAACCGGGGCCGAGAGCTGAGCCCCTCTTAGAGTGCCTGCACGTGGGAATCAGTGTCCAGGCCCAGAGCCCTACCAAGGGGATCAGGAGAGTGAATAGCGCTGAGGGAAAGCCTCCCTTTGGACTATCTCATCTCTTGCGGTGCTAGGAAGGCCTTTCTTTACCTAGGGAGGTTGGTGGGTTGAGCTGCTCACAGCCGGGAGCTGCAGCCCCACGGGAAATCCTCAGCCTCAGGGCACGGTCAGGGCCACAGCAGCTCTGCCCCTCTCTCCTCCTGGAGAGACAAACTGCTGCTGGGCCTGGGCCCTGAGCAGAGCTTTGCATCCTCTTTGTAGGAGCTTCTTCCTAGCTGAGATCTCAGGTTTGAAGATCTAACCAAAAGCAACTGCCTGCAGCACTGAGCCTGCCCATCCTTCCCTTGAAGGAGGCCACAAGCGACAGCACTCGCCCTGTGCACAGCCAGCCAGCACACACAGCTACTGCTGCGGAGCAGGGTGCTCCACACAGTGCAGTATCTTTTGCTTGCTGGAAACTCTTTACTTGTCCCAGCTAAGCCCCAGTTTGTGTTTTATTGTCTGTTCACTGGTAATCCAGCCTGTGCCTTTTGTGGCAGCTCTTCATGACCACATCCTGCGGCCAGTTACCCCTCCCTTAAGCTGCCCTGGGTGGGGGGGGAAACACCACACCACACTTGGATGCAGAATGTTAAAGACGAAGCCAGCAGGAGCTATTGACTAATATTCTTAAGGATATTAAATCTGCATCAAAGAGACTAATGCTTTCAGAAAGTGCAGGAGGAAGGGAAATGAAAAATAGAGGGGAGACATGACTTGAAATGCTTTAAAGAGATCTCTTTTTCAGAATGGAAATCACTCAAAAGGAAAGTCTAAAGGCAGCACCAGCAGAACAGTAGAAGGAGGAAAGAAATTTTTACCTCTTCTAAACCACTGATGACCTGCAGTAATTCTACTTAAGGCACTGAGGTTACTCAGCTTTACATGAATTTGGAGTGAACAGGATCTGGCCCTTCATCCCACCCCTTCCCTGGCCATTAGCTAGTTTGCAGCTCCTGCTGCCTGGCTCAGCAACACTTATGCAGGCATGTAACAGCTTAAAAATGGCTGTAACCTTGTGTGTGCTTTGGCCAGGACTGAGGACGGCTAATTAGTTAAATGGAAACACAGTTTACTTCCCTCCGCTTACTAGAGCCTTGTTCCAAGAGAAGCTCAGCCTTTCAGCGAACATAAAAACGGCTGGAGTTGCTGCTGCTCGCAGCGGGTTGCACAGGCTAAGCTCTTCTTTCTCTTTCCCCACCCTGAGGCCTCAGGTTAAAGCCACGACTTAGGCCTCTGCTTAGACCTCAAGCAGAGCCGCGGCGTGGTGAGCATGGCAGACAACCCCTGGCACAGCAGCCTGGCCTGCTCCTTGGAAAGGCACAGGGTGGAGCAGCTGAATCCCTTTCACAGGTCCAGCCCAAGGGCCGAGCGCGCCCTGTCATAATAAAAGCAGGTTTTCATTTTGGCCACAATCAGACATAGCTGAGAACAAACCCCGCTAGGCGCTGCCTGCCTCTGTCCCTCTGTGCTCCCAGGCCACGTTTAGAGAGCTCTCAGATGGGCATCTTTTTTTTTGCCCTCATCTTATTTGCCACTTTGAGGAACAGAGCATTCCCAAAATAACAGCAGTGATGCATATCTAAGGTACAAATTCACACCCTGAGACAGAGCTGAGCCTTGCCCCGAAAGGAGCTACGGGACAAGCTGGACACGGCTCAGCTTCCCAGGCACAACCAGCCAGCAGGCAGGGCATGGTCATCAGGCACATTGCCCAGTGCCTGTGGCTCTCCAAAGTGCCCCAACACAGCATGGCTCTGTAGAGCTGTTACAAAGCTTTCTTACTGCTTGAGCATTGCTCCCAGTGTAACCCCAAATTAGCACCAGTATTAGGGGCCTTCGCCTCAGCAAACCAGGTGGCTGAGAGCTAGAGAAGCAGAGAGCTCAAATCCAGGAGCAACTCTCTGTACTGCTAAACTACTCCTGCAGAGATTTAGTCTTAAAAATAAACACAAGGCAAATACTCCCCTTGATACCCATGATACTTCCAGGACGCACAGCTGAAAGGATACAAGGCCAGCAAAAGCAAAGAGTCTGGTTCCAACGCCAAGGAGAGCGAGGCAGCAATATGTACACAAGTGACAGGAGGTGGGGAGAGGAAGAGGAGGAGACCACAGGAAGACTGGGCTGCTCTAAAGCTGCGTTAGCATTATCCTTGGAAAAATAAGTCCTAGTGTATGCCATGAGACATACAGCTGCCCCGTTAATAGTGCCCTAGGCCCGTTAGCAGCCGGTACAGGCTGTGGCATGGCTCCATCAACAGCAGCAGAGCTGGGCAGCTTCACCCCAGCAAAGCCCTGGCAGGCAGCAAGGGCTCCTGTGGGCCTGGGGGAGAGGGACTGCAGTCACACAGCTCCGGCCTTCCCTTCCTTCTGCTTCCTGGTTCCTTAAGGAACCAGGTGCTGCTGCCTGGAGGCTGCGCATGGGATGGGTCCTGCTGCCATCCACCAGCTCCACGCATCGCAGGGCTGCACTCCCCCATCCCAGGCCTGGTGCTGCATGGAAACTTTTCAGCTCTGTGAGGCTCCTTTGGCTTCTGCAGATCAGCTGCCAGGGCCATCCTCAGCCCAAAACCAAGAAATAAGCACAGCTGAGAGAAGGGAATAATTTCTGCTGCCCTTGAAGGCAGGTCTCGCCTTTTGCAGCTGGCAGTTGGAAGGGCTCGGTTCTGCCAAGACTGAGCCTTAATTAGGTTTGGTGGAAAAGAGGAGCTGCTGCCAGGGCCTCCGCGATCCCGGGCCTACAGAGAACATGGCCAGAGCTCTCCTGGTCCTCAGGAAAGAGCCTGCACTAGGGTTTACCAGCAGAAGCAAACCCTCCAAGACCTCAATACTAGCACAGGAGCAGGCTGGACCATGGCTGAGAGGGAGGTGCAGAGCAAGCAGGTCCGGCACAGAGCGCCTGGGCCAAGGAGCAGGCAGAGCCGCATCACATGGAAGGTCCTTCTTGCCCTCCCAGCCCTCAGGGGAGAGAGGCCACCAACGAGGAGAGGGGGCAGCTGACACCTCCCAAGATCCTGTGAAGAATCAGATAATACAACCAGCCCTGAACAAACAGGTAAAACCTGCCATGGCTTCTGTTCAGGAACGCTCCTGCCAAGGGCTGCAGGAAAGAGGACAAGACACACTTGTCTCCTTGTGAAAGGTCAGGACAAAACCTCTTGGTGCATTCTGTGTGCATGTGACATGAAGATGCAGTATGGCACTGATTTCAAGCCTGCTTTCTACAGAGGCTATTGACAAAGCTCACTCGAACCACTATGGTTAAGCACAGTCTAGCCACCACTCTGGCTTTAAAGAAACACCCAGAAGTGGGGCTGCCAGCTGGTAATGTACCCAAGATGGATGTTCCTGACCAAATATCCTTACAAGCAGCATCCTATCATCTCATCCACTGTACAGTCCTAATCGTAACAGAAGTGTACAGCTTCCCTGCTACACTCGGTGAGCAGCCAGCAGTCTGTGTAATTTTGATACTGTTTGTTCTAACTTGCAGATTTTAGGTCCTCCTCTCAAGTCCTTACATCAGAGGGAGGCCGTCATGGCAAGACCGTGCTTGGGAGCATCTGGCCCTGCACATGAGCTGTTGTCCTCTCACCTCAATGACAGAGCCACAGCTCCAGGTCAGCTCCAACACAGGAGCTGGTAATGGGATGAATCAGTTACCTTTACTGCAGGTCAGATTCACATGGATGTACCCCTCTGGCAACAAGAAAGGGGGTCAGAAGCTCTCTCAGCCACCACCACCGCTATAATAACCATCTGCGTTATTCCCATCCCTGGGAATAGGGAAGGGAATAACACAATCCAACTGTCTAGGCCGGGAAGCTGGATGGCTGCAGTATCTACAGAGCCTGTGGTGCTTCAGTTGCAAGGACTGCAAGCCAGATGCAGCCCTGCCACAGCTCCAGCAACAGAGCATCAGCAGCTGACATGAGAGGCTGTCGAAAGTTCTGCCTTTCTATTTAGGTTGTTGTATCCTCAGCTTCTTACCCATCACGAGTCTCACCCAGTTCCAGACCTCATCAGACTGGGAGCCTCAGAGGAGCTTGCTTTGCTGATTCAGTGGAGCCAGTTACCAGAAGATTTTGCAGCAGATGCCACGCAGGCATCTCAGAGCTGCTGGGCTGTGGCAGTGGAGCAGCCTCTTGCCCTGGTAAGATTAATCTTAACAGGATTTTCCAGCCAGCAAACAAGCTTTGGAAGACACACCCGGGACATTCAGCCATAAGCAACACAACTGCCTGCACAAGGCGCTCAGCCAGCCAGACTGGGAGGAGAATTTAAATACAAGTCTCTTGCATTCATCCTTGTAGCCTGCCATTTACCTCAGGCCTCCCCGGAGTTGTCTCAGAGAACATCCTTCAGGGATGTCCCAGATGCAGCAAAGGCCTCGGCAGCAACGTCTAGCTGACCAAGGCTTTTGCAGATGCATGCCAGAGAACTTGAGCTGAACCCCAGCAGCTGGAGGTGTTTTCATTTCCACTTTTCTCCTCCAAGGCTGGTATTTCAAGGTGTTTTTATTTCTTTTTAATCAATGCACGTGGCCAGATCTGGAGGGGGCTGAGGGAAGGCAGTGCAGCCACCGTATCCGTACAAAGTAGTTCCACATGGAAGGAACCAGGGCTCGACTCACTCAGTGCGTGTTTTGCAGTGTGGTTATGGGCTGTCATTCCACCTCGACAAAGCTGTTATTTATTTGCTTAAAGACTTGCATTCCGTGGAAAAAGATGCCCCAAGATAGCACTGCATTTCTAAAATTAAACCCAGCTGGCTGGAGTGGGGAGCAAGCAAGCATGCCTGTGCTTCCATCAGCAGCAGGAATAGGGCTGCAAGCATCTCTGCTCTTCCCACCCCCAATATTTACCTAACCTCAACAAATTCAAAGACTGGGGAAGAAGGGAGAGAAGAGCGAGAGAGGAGAGAGCAAGAGAGGAGAGAGAGAAAAAAAAAAAAAAAAAAAAAAAAAAAAAAATTATTCAAAATTCCCACCCTAAAGGCAGGCAAAAGGCGGCCGTCCTCAGGGAGCCAGGCTTAGGCCAGGTACCTTACCCAAAAGCAGAAATGTCATGGTTTCATACAGTGTGGGATGAGGCTTTAATATAATCTCTTCCTTCTGCTGAAGCCCATGGAAAGCTCTTGCTCTACTGTGGATTATATCCCTACTAAACACCCAGCACAGGCTTTCCTGTGGACAGAGTCCTATAACATAATTCACAGGGAGAAACTACATGCCTTACTTTCATCTCCTAAATAGATTTCCTAGATAGATTAGATACCTAGCCAAGAGTTTCTTTCAGTCATGTGTCACTAGTAGCACAATTCATCCAGCACTCACTGTTGTAATCCAAGTTAAGAAACCTGTTTTCACAATAACCATTTATAGAAGGGTAGGGGAAAAAGCAAGTGTTTTTCCACAGTTGCATGGCACCAGCAAGAATTTCCCCCACATACACTTTAGACACCTGTTCCCTCCCCAAGCCTGTGCACAGAGGCCACATCGACATCAGCAAGTAATTCAGCTCAAAAAAGAGAATCTCAGCTAATCAGAGCAGCTGGTGCTGGAGCTGCTATTAGGAAGGCTTTAGAGTGGCCCAGATTTAGCCTGATCCCTCAGACAAAATGTCTCCACACACACGCGCAATCTGAAGCTCTCCAAAGGACCTCCCGCTCAGTCCTGTCGGGACCTCTGTACCCACAAGGGCTGCAAGAACATTTGGTGAGCTTAAGAAATGGTCATTGTGGCCAGACTGATGTGTCCTGCTTGGTACTCACACAAATTGTCATTTCCAGAGGTAAAAACTAATCAAACTGCTCTTCTGTTGAGAGCTCATTATTGGAGACCTGGAGACACATTTACAGATCCTAGTTGGCACTTCACTTCTGATTTGTATTTTGTCACAAAAGAAACAAGGCTGCTTTTGGCAGCCATGACTTTTCCTCTCAGTTTCTCTCATGGGCATCTCACTTCCCTGCTCACAAGGAGCCAGGCTTGCTGCTACGTGGAGGAGAGCCCAGGTCCTACTATAGAGACTGCAAAAAAAGTGTCCAGTGGTGGTAAAGCCCATGGCAAATCTGATGGGAAGGGCTGACATGAGTAATAGAGGAAGAGAGCTGGCTACTCGCTTGTGAACAGTTCCCAGGAAAGAGCCTGCCCCTCATCAGAGCTCAGCTATTTCTATGATTATGTCCATTGACCCATAATTATACTGGTTCTGCTCTGCACAGCACAAAGTTAGAACTACTGATCCTTGTCCAAGCTCCTGCTGCCTTCCTGTTTGCATTAGGGTGCCAGCACGGGTTAAAAATTAGAGAGCAAGACTGAGTGAGCCCCTTTCTCCTCCTGTGATCTCACTTTGGGTTTGGGACGTGCTGGCCAGCATTCCCCTGGGAGAGCACTAATCAGGAACAGATAGGGGACTGGCAGGCGCCTCACAGGACAAGTTCTCAGCTATGGGACAAACTGCAATTTGGAGTTGCTCCCTTTGACCCCAGTGCAAGTCCAAGACAGGACTGCTGATGCATCCCAGCACTGACACTGCAGGAGTTGGCAAGGAGTCAGCACCCTTGAGGCCAGAGCTAGCTCTGATCCCAGCATTGCATTCCCTCAGCTATGGAGCTGCTTCTGCGCTGAAAGGCCACATATCCCACCCCGGCCCCAGAGGCAGCTGCATCTCTCGAGCTGGGAAAACAGCCTCCTTTCTGTTTAATAAGCAACTTTCATTCCAAGGAGCAGAAGAGAAGATGTCACTACTGTGATCAGTCCCTTCCACCAAGCAGAGGTAGATTCCTCCACTGACTTGCCTGAGGACACACATGTAGCCTACCCCATGCACAGGGTTACCTCAGAGTTACCTGGCTTGGTTATGATGCTGAGATGCCATTGGAACCCCTTAGTGCCGGCCCAAGGATGGGAGATCTCCAGGCTGATCCCCCCCACTCTCCAGCAGGACACAACCTGTCATCCTACACCGGCTGGTCACAGAGGGCTCCTCTAGCCCAAAGGCCACCAGGAGGCGGGCAGAGAGGCAGGGCCAGGGCCTCCTCGGGCCTGCTGACGGTCACCATGATGAGCAGCAGCACAGACAGGGTTTAGAGCACTGTTTATCCTCTCTCGACTCCACTGAGAACCTATTCTTCAGCGGTGGGGATGACAACAGAATTAGAAAACCATTACCACAGTGCTACAAGAAATAATAATAAATAAGAGTAGATGCACATTTGTTTTCCTCCCCTTTTGTTTGCTTCCTTGCGTAGGATTGACAAGTACAGAAGTTTTCATTGTCTTTCCCCCGCCTTCTCTGCCTCTGCCAATGGTCAGTCCTCAGATAACTTTAGAGAAATTAACTTTCCAGGAACCACAAATTACAAAACAGTAGCAGAGTGTGAAAACAATGGTATGAACTATGGGTTCAACAGACCACAAAATATTAAGGTAGGCCCTCTTGAGGAATCCAAACTACTTCCTGTGACAACACTCCCTGTGTTTTAGTGGAATTTATTCATTGTTTAGCTGATGTTCTTCTAGCTAGCTGGGACTTAGTCCTTTCACAAGCATCACTAGGAATTGCCTGAATGCTGTTTTGCCCATATCTACAACAAGGAGGATGAGGAGTGTTTCTCTGCTTCTCACCCTGAATTCATCTCAGGATTTCAGTCTCCTCCGGCCCCCAAGGCTTCACAGCTGTCAGCGTAGGAGAGATGCAGCAGGTCTCAGGAGGACCCTCGTCCCCAGAGAGCCCCTCCTTTACCATGTGGTCAGCATGAGCTGAGGAAACAGCTGGTGGGCAGAGGAAGAGGGGAAGGGAGGGCAAAGCCAGGATCAGTATGAGATCCATCCATCCTCACCTGTACTTTCCAGGGGAGGGGTAGTTCTCCTTCACCTCCCTCTCCTTCACACTGTCAACAAATACCTGAGCTAACTACAGGAGTTTGGGTGTCAGACGCAGTAGGAAACACTGATGCCAGCAGCACCATCTGTCAGGTACTCCTCCTGTGGGTGGAGAGGGGAAAAGCTAGCCAGGGGGCTATGACCACACCAATATAAAGCTGGGATACAGCACAGTGTAAGCCAGAAATACCTTCAAATCAGGTGCCACAGTTACCTCAACAAGACTGGGGTTGCACTTGCAGTTTAATCATTTCAGGATCCCTATTTTGATTTACATTAGCAGCAGCTGTTAGGTGATGGCCTTGCTTGCTCTGGCTTAGTGAAAATTGCCCAAGACCAAGCAGGAACAAGGGTTTACCTGGAGAGAAATGAGCACTTAATTGTGTTGCTGGCAATCAACCACTGAACAAGAGAAGCAGAACTACAGATGCTAGTGCTAGGTACTACCTGATGTGGTTACCTCTAGGAAAAAACTGATACATGGGACATACAAAAGACGGCACATGCCAGCAGAGGACTCAAGGCCAACTCATAATTGGGTAAGCACCTTTTAGGCTCACACTCCTGCAAAGCACTGGGATTTGCAGTATCCCTGGTGCAACAGGGCTGGAAGTGGCTCTCCAATCCAAGGCTTGGGGTGAGCCCAGAAGGGAGGCACTTGGCTCCCTTCAGCACACCGGCTGCCAGGGGTGGCTGCACCCCTTCCTTCACCCCCAGTAACCCCACGCAGTGGAGACCAAAAGGAGCCTTCCCTTCCTATGGGCAGTTTCCCTTGGCCATGTACGTACCCAGGGACTGGTGTGGAATCCGCATCCCTGCCTGCAGCTCCCAGCCACTTGCTGGAGGTGCCTGGCCAATGTCCAGCTCTGCAGCAGGCAGGAGATGCAGCGAGTGAGCTGGAACTCCTCATTACGTCCCTGTTGTGCTTCCTGCTTTGATCATGGCTCAAAAGGGATTCTTTATTTCCCACCCAGGAGGCTCCTCCTCATTAACTAAGCATAAGAAG
>JAVCKT010033633.1:0-22917 GCA_032273925.1 Rhynchotus rufescens
GCCCCGGCGGGGCGGCACCGGCCCCGCCAATCCGCGCCGCGCCCCGAAACTTTCCGCCAATGGCGGCGGCGCGGGGCGGGACCGGCGGCGCGGGGGGGCTGCGCCCGGAGCGGCCCCGGGACCCCCGCGCGGCCCCGGGACCCCCGCGCGGTCAGGACAGGGGGACACGGGGGTCCTGGATGCGCGGCGGGGGCGTCGGACACCCCAAGACCACGGATACTCCAAGGCCACGGGCACCCCCGGGCACACGTGGGGCTGCATCCCAGGTCGAGCGCTGCCATGGGGGCCGGGTCCGCTGGAGACCCCCGACCCACTGGGAGCGGGCGCATTATGCGCTAGTAACGCAGCCTGCGCCGGGCACCCAGCCGTGGGCCAGCCCCCGGGCACGGGCTCTCCTGGACCTGCCGCTCCCGGGGCCGTCCCGGTCCATTTGCATCACTGGATAGTAACGGGAGCGGAGCCCGAGCTTCCAGAGCGCGTTCGGACTCTGACTCATCTCCCCGGCCGATTTCTGTGGGTTGTGGACAGCATTTGTCCCGCTGGCGCGTCCTGGGTGCCCCACGGGGCCGCTCGGTCTCGGGGATCACCCCAGAGAGCATCTGCTTCAGTTCAGGAGCAGAACCCTCTGCCACCCCCTCCTTCGCGATCTGCTCCCGATTATTTCATTTATTTTTTTTTTTCCTCGTAGACATCATTGTACCCGAACCACAAACCCTGCAATTAATTAAGTTTCATCTGGTGACAGCCCGCCAAAATGTTTGAAATAAACAGCAGACAATCGGGATGCCACGATACCGGCGAGAGAACAAAGTGCCTGCGCGAGGGTGGAGCGGAATGGGAATGAGGGATTGTAAATCCCGACGGCGAGAGAAAGTGGGAGGGAGGGGGCTGGGGCCGCCCAGGCGGAGGTAAAGCGGGATTCAGAGCCCTCCGGCCATGAAATGACACTGAAAGAAGTCAATCCGCTGGAATCCATGGAAAATGAGGGCCCCCGGCGCCTGGCGGAGCCCTGCTCCGGGCCCAGTTTAAGGTGGAGCGGCCGCGGGCACCTCGGGCGCTCCTGTGCACGCAGGGAGAATTCAGATGGCAGTGGGAGCAGCCGGAGATGCCGGGAGCCTAGAGGGAGATGGAGTCCAGGAGGTCCCGGGGTGAGCGGGATGTTTCCAGGTGTGCAGGGCAGGGCTGAGCAGAGGCCCGTGCGGCACTGCAGGTGGCCGAGGCCCCCAGGAGCCTGCAGGCAGCCCCGGTCCCAGCTGCTGCCCCCAGCTCAGGCACTGTGTCCCTGCAGTGCTGCACGAATCCTGCCCTCCTGGCCTGCGCCCCGGTGAGTCAGCTCCGCTCCTTGATCCACCTGGAAAATCAAGCAGCAAAGGAGAAAATGTTGGTGCCGTTGCCAGCCAGGGCGGCACGAGGCTGCCAGTGGTGCTGTGCAGCCCATGCAGCCCGTGCAGTCCATACAGCCTGTGTCCCTGCTTCAGGGCTGCCCGCGGGAACCCCCCGCTCCACCTTAAGGGGATGTATATGCAGAGCCTCAGCAGCAGCCTCAACCTCTGCCAGCTGGGGGGCCTGGGGGAGCTGAGGGGGCGCTGGGGCCACTGGCTCCTGCACTGGCCTCCACATGAGCCGCCCACGCTGAAGCGCTGCCCATCTGGGACTGCTCGCAGGGCTCCGCTGTCCGAGCTCCAGCTTTTCCCAGCAGATCTGGGCAGCCCTGAGCTCCAGCTTTTCCCAACAGACCTGGGCAGCTTCGAGCTCCAGCTTTCCCCAGAGGACCCAGGCATCAGCCTTGGCCCTGTTGTTTGGCTGGGGCAAGCAGGGCTGGGGGGTTTGCTGGGTAGCCAAGTGCCTGCCTTGCTCCCTCCCGTGGGTGCCCTTCCTGCCCAGGCCTTGGCTCTCCAGTGACACTGGCAGCTCTTTCTGGCCCCAGAGACATAGGGATGCTCTGGTGCTCCCTCACGCTGGCCCAAATTCCCAAAACAGCCCTGGGAAACCCCTCTCCAGATGCCCAACCTGGTGGGATCATAGCAAGTGGGAACGTGGTTGAATACCCTGGATATCGGCACAGCTTGTGCTTCCAGCAAAGCTGGTGACAATTCACAGGATGCCCAGATGCTCCCTGGTTGTAGATGGGCAGAGCTGTGGTCGATCCCACCGCTGCCCTTCTCCAGCCAGGCCAGGACTTGCCATCTACCTCAATTTCACCAAAGTGCTGCCAGGACTGGCACGTGCTCTGTATAGGAGCAGTGATGGGCTCCCCACTGCTGGCTTAGGGGTGAGCGCTGGGCCGTGGGCTCACACCAGTGTCTGTGTTGGGCTCACACCAGTGTCTGTGTCACCCTCCGCCAGCCCCGGCCTCCAGCTGGCGGGTGGCTCCGGGCCTCATCCCTCCCCTCATCCATCACCCCCGTTGCCACTTTCACCTCGCCCTGACCGCGCTCCGAGCTCGGCGGGGAGGGGGCAGCGCGGGCGGGGCTGGTGCTGAGTGGGGGGCACTGGGGGACGGGGGGGGGGCACAGGGGACGCATCGCAGCCAACAGGGGCCGCTCGACACCCCCTGGGTGTCCTGCGGGGGGGTCCTGCGGGGCTCTGCCCACCCCGCGCGGCCGCATCCCGGCTCGGCGGCCGCCGCGGGCTCGCAGTGCCCCCTTGTGACCACGGCCCCGGCTGCCTCCGGCCCGGCCGGCCCCTCCCGGGCCCCTCCCGGCTCGGCTCGGCTGCAGCCCGGTCCGCCGGGCCGGACGCCTGGGCCCTGGCGAGCGCTGGGACTGGCCCCCATGCGGTACCGACCGGCTTGGCCCCTTCTCCCCGCCAGGCTGCAGATCCTCGGCGGGACTTCACCTCTCCCGGGAAGCCCCACTCGGCTCCTCTTCCCATGCCTCCCCTTTGGGGCCTCTGCCAGGACCTGCCATGCGCCTGGGCCTCACCCTAGGCCTAGCACCAGAGGACCGAGGGTGGTGCTGGTGGCTGCTGTCCCGGTGCCCGGCTGCCGGAGCAGCTCGGAGCTTCCTTGTAGCCCTGCTGGGAGGTGGCGGCTGAGGTTTCATGTCTCACTGCTGTAGGCTGGGCCCGGGGAGATGACACTGCCAGGGCCCCCACTCTGGAGAAGGGAAAACCTTACAAAGCCCTGGCATGGGGTAGGGCTCCCCATCTCCAGAGGAGGGGAGCAGAAAACCTCTGGAAAAGGCAAACAGGGCTATCTGTTTTGGAGGAGATGGAGATGGAGGCCGGTCTTGCAAGCCTGCCTCATGGGGCTGGGGTCTGGCCCTATGGGGCAGCCTCACTGGGGCTGGGGACAGTTTCCCCCAGAGTACAGCACTGGGAGCTCTCCAGTGCTCATCCCGCTGGGCTCATCCCTGCATGGGGAGGTTTTCCTGCTGTGCTGAGCACGCCTGCCAAGCGCGGGCTGCATCAGGCACCCACATGGTGCTTAAAATATAGCTCAGAAAGCCTCACTTCACCTCCCAGTCGAGCTTCACTCCTGAGCCTGTTTGAGCAGCATCCTGGCCTCCCACTGCACTGAGGATCACGGGGCAGGGGTGCTTCTCCTGCGCAGCTTCCAGGGCTCACACAGAACAGAATCACCCTGGTAGACACTGGAGAATCTCTCATCCTCCTTTTGAGGGGCTGCTGAGGGGAGCCAATCTGCACCTAGCAGGGAGAGTGGCCACATGTCTGCAGGAGGGTCCCCATGCAACTGTGTTGGGTTCTCCATGGTGGGGTGAGGAGTCCTGCAGCCAGGTGAGGAGTCCCTCATGGTCAAGAGAGGTCCTAGCTGGCCAGACAAGGAACCTCACAGACAGGGCCCCTCTCTGCTCCTTGAATCCTGAGGGATTTGAGCCCTGAGAGAGGCCCAAGGCCTAGGGGGCATCTGATCATGTTGGGAGGGGATCCAGAGAGCTCAGCCTCGAGGGAGTCACAGGGGAAGCTGAGCCTCGGGTCAGGGGCACTGAGTGATGGAGTCCTGGATGGGGGTCCAAGGGGGCTGAGCCTTGGGGTGGGAACTGAGCCCTGGCTGGGCTGTCCTGGGGGCTCAGTCTTGGCTGGGGTTTTGAGCCCAGCAGGGTGACTGACTCCCGGGGAGGTGCCGGAGCCCTGTATGGGGACCATTGCAGGGGGGCCCTCCTCCCGCCAGCACCGGCTGCCACCAAAGCCGTGCGCGGCAGCCCCGCGCGTGCATCCTCCCCGGCGGCGCATGGAGCTGCCTATTGATTTGCAGCCCGGCTAAAAATAACCCGTGGCTCCTCATCCCGCGCACTGCAAATCCCCCATCGCTAGGCGACGCGTTGCCCGGAGACGGCCATCGCTAGGCGACCGCGGTTGCCGCGGCGACGCCGCTGCCTGCACTGCAGTCCGGCTTTGGCATCGCGGTCCAGCCGGACGGGCCCGCACCGCTCCGGCCCAGCACGCGGTGTCCGTGATGGAGCCGGGGGAGGAGGAGGAGGAGGAGGAGGAGGGAGGCCTTCTCTGCAGCACGCGCCTCTTCCTTGTTTCCTCAAGTCAGGCATGTGACTGCGGGGATGGGGGCTCTAGCGCAGGCCAATGAGATGCCAGCAGTTTGCATAAAGATGAGCCTTCGAAGGAGCCGCTTCCCCTGCCCTCACTGCTCGCTGGGCTGGACCAGCTTCCCCCGGCATCTTGGCCTGGAGCCTCCGCCAGTGCTGAGCTCTGTGTCTCCGGTGCTGCCTTCCCGCTCTCGGGGCATCTGGGAGCAACAAGGCCCCATGCACCGGTGGGATGCGGTGGTTCTGGTCTGGCTGCAGCACAGCTGGGCAGCAGGGTCTCCTGCAGCTCCAGGCAGAGCTGTGGTGGCTGCAGGCCCTGGATGGTCAGACCCTCCAGGTGTTAGACATGCCAGGGTGGTTGCACAGCCCAGAATGGACAACCAGACACCTTGGAATTGTCAGATACCCCAGGATGGCCACATACCCCAGCACTGCTGGACACTCCAGGGCAGATAGACATCACAAGGTGATTGTGTACCAGGAGGCAGCCTGGGGCAGCTGGACACCCCCAGAATGGTTGGACACCCTAGGGCTGCATTCACCCAGCACAGAGCTGAGCTGAGGCTGGTAAGAGCTGGGGCCAGACGTGATGGGCTGGCAGTGGGGAGCGTTTCTGTACTGGAGCAAGCATCCCTGTACCACAGGGGCTGCCTAGGCAGGATGGGGCACATATGTGGATGCAGGTTCCCTAGGGGCCCCAGCTCTGTGCCCCTTCTCAGGACCCAGCAGGGCAGCTTCCCAGTTCCGCACAGGACCAGCTCTAGGTCTGACTGCTTCAGCAGCTGCCTCATTTCAGGTTGCCTCCAAGCCTGGCTCTGAGTGCCCGTGGGGGGACTGGTGTCTGCTCCCCAGTGCAGCCCCATGTCACTGTGTGGTGGCTGATGGAGTCCTGAGAGCTGCCCTGGCACCTGGGACACACTGTGTCTCTCCCAGCACAGGTGTTCTCTCCCCAGCTCCCAGGTGCTCCTTGGTCACACATTTCTTGGTTTCTCTATTTCTATCAGCTGAGCAGAGGCCAGAGAAGATGCTGCTCCAGCACATGCAGACCTGCTGCCTCTTTCTGTGCATCTTTGGACCCTGTGCTCTCCTCCCTCCTGATCACTTGTCTCTGCTCTCATCCATGGAGGATTTTTATTGGAGCCATCTACCACCTCTCAAGGATTTCCCACCAGGCCAGATGAGCCCAGCACCCAAGAGGATCCTAGAGCACTGGGATGGTGTGAGGACAGGTTTGTAGGGATGGAGCATCTGTGGTGGCACTGGGGAATGGGGCCAAGCCAGTCCATGGCGCCCAGGAGCGGGACCACGTGCGGAGGGGCTGGTGGCCCTGCCTGCTCAGCCATCTCCTCCCCTTGAACCACCCTGTGAGCTGCCATCAAGAAACCTGACCTGCCTTGTAAATAATGGAGCAGGGAGCGTGGCTGGATGCAGGCAGTTACATCAGCCTCCCCTGGGCCCCAGCCGGCTGGCAGCCAGGGAGAGCTGGTCTCCGCTGGCTCGTATAGGGTTGTGCAAGGGGAGGGGACAGAGGCTGGAGATGTCTGCTAACCAGTTCCCTCCAGTCTGGGGAGCACTGGCAGAGCAGAGCTCCTCACTAGGGATGTTGAGCAAGGGAGAGAGATGCTCACAGATCTGAGAGGAAATAAATGGTGGGATGGACCCATGGGAAGCAGTGGCTGGGATGAGGCAACTCCCAGATAGGGGTCCTGTTACCAACCAGAGCCACCTGTGAGGGAGCTGCCTGGCACCTGGGCACAGCTCCCTTCCATTGGCAAAGGCAGTTGACCCATATGCCCACAGTACCTCAGCGTGTTGGTGGAGCCCCAAGCCCCGTTGTGCCTGCAGCTGGAGGGCCGGCTGGCCCTCCATCCATCCCTGTCCTCATGCCTTCCCCCACTAGCCAGTGCCCTGCTCTGTCCGCCCACTCCTCCAGCTCGCCCTGTGCCCCCTGTCCCCTCGCTCGGGCACTCTGCTCCAAGGCCTTCCCGGTGTATCCGTGTCCATGTCCGTGCCTGTGTCCGTGCCCTCGGCGCCCCCGCCGGGCTGCACCCCCCCGCGCTCCCCCGTGGCTCCCGGGGCCGTGTCTCTTTAACGGGGCCGGGTGCTGACACCGTGTGCGCGCCCGTGTGCGCGCGTGTGTGTGTGTGTCTGTGCATACGTGTGCGCGCGTGTGCGAGCCCCGCTCGCCGCCTCCATCGCGGCTGCCGGGCTGGCAGGAGCGGGGCCCGGCTCGGCCCCCCGCGGCTCTCGCTGCGCGGGGCTCGGCGGCGGCTGCCGCGGGCCCGCCTGGGCAGGCGCGGGGCGCTGCTCTCCCTTCGCCTCCGCCGCGGCTTTTTCCTCCTCCTCTCCTCCCCCTTTCCCGTTTCTCGCGCTGCCGCCGCTCCGCACATGAAAGGACGGGCTGCCCGCGCCAGGCATGGCATGAGCTAGGGGCGCGGAGGAGGTAAGAGCGGCTCGTCCCGCGGCGCGGAGCCTCCGCGGCACAAAGCGCCCATGGCCGCGCGCCCCGGCCGGGCCCGCCCCGGCTGCGGCCGCTCGGGAAACGGGCTGGAATTACATCCCTCCCTGCCGGGGCCGGTGGCATCATGGAGCTGCGGTTATATAACGGCGGCGGGGCCGGGTGCCCGTGGGTGCCGCGCGGCGCGGCGGCTGCAGGTGCCTCGCGGCGCCCTGCGCGGAGCCGCAGCGGCCGGGGGGGTGCGAGCCCCCTGCCCGGCTCCCGAGAGGGGGGGGTTGGGCTGGGGCGCCTGAACGCGATGGGGCCGGGGGGGCTGGGGGCGGCGTGTTGGCCCCCCCGCTCTGCCGCCCCCCGCCGATGCCTTTTGTGCGGTTGCCGGGGCCGGCATCAGGGTGCAAGGGGGTTCAGGGCTGGACCCCTCTCTGCGGCCTCGAAACTTGCCTTGTCAGGCACCGTGGGGTGGGAGGGGGAGATCGGAGGTGAAGGCGGCTGTAGGGGCAGCGGGGCTGGGGGCCAGGGCCCTGCCGTGGGGATTGAGCAACCCCAGTGCTGGGCTGCTGCCTGGTTCCCCGCCAGCCCCAAAACACCCCAGGCCCCATGGCTGCCCCACAGCATTGGGCAACTGGGCAGGATGGGGCTGGCACCCCAAGGGCTGTGCAGTCTGCACCCCAGCACCCGGCACCCCTGCTCGGCTTTCCTCCACACAGAGGTGACACAAGCCGAGGGGACCCACTGGGGGGACCTGTCCCCATCACTGGCCTCGTGGCCGTAGTGAACTCCAGGGCCACTGAGAGGCCGAAGGGAAGAGTTGAGGGGAAACCCAGGATGGGACCAACAGGGACCATCGCTGCCCGGAGGGTCCCGTGCAGCCCTGCTCTGTGTGGGTGGCACTATGGCTGTGTCGGGGGCAGACCCTGCAGGCACCTGGGGAGGGTGCTGAGGACTAGTGAGGTGCCAAGGGTGGCTGTGTTTTGACTGGGTAGAAGCGAGTGCTGTTGGCAGGGCTGAACTGGAGAACATCTTTCTGCAAGGCTGTGGGACAGGACAGGACTTGGGTGCTTACCAGCACCTTTGGGTCTCCTCTGAAGGAGGAAACTGAGGCAGGAGGATCCCAGGCTTGGGAGCTGCTGCCAGAGCCCTGCAGCCTCAGCACACTGGTGGGCACCAAGCTTCACCCTGCAGCTCCACAGCGCTTGGCCCAAGCCACGTGTGGGTGCATGGACCCGCCAGCACCAAAGGGCTGCCTGGTGCCCCCCATGCGGGTGGTGCATGGGGCTGCGGGGCTCGGAGCCGCTGTGTCCCTCCATGCACAGCAGGGGTGGCGGCGGCGGGCGCCAAGCGGGAGCTCTGTCGTGCTGGCATTTCCCCTCCTCGGGAAGCTCGGTGCTGATTTCACTCCGGCTACCAGGAAGAGAGAGGGAGGTGGCTTTGGAGCGGGGAGGACTCACTTTAGCATCCATTTTTAATGAGATAGATATCTATTTTTCTCCGAGCTGGCTTCCCCCACATCGATCCCTTTTCCATCCTCTGGGCCTGTTTTTCTCTCCCTGCCAGCAGCTCCATCGCGGCAGGGATGCAGTAGGCCAGAGTCTCTCCCTAGTGCTCAGAAACCTCATTTCTCACCAAAATCTTGTTTGCAGTGGCAGAAGGGCTCCTTGTACAGGCCCAGGGGTGGGACATGGCAGAGTGGGATGGGGAAGGACCCCGTCCCCTTGCTCCCAGTGCTGGGGGATGCTCTGGCCCCTTGCGTTCCATGTTGCTGGCCAGGAAGGCCAAGGCAGCAGCTCTCTGCCGAGGTCTGGTGCTTTTTGACCTATTGCACAAGCGGAGGTGGCTCCGGCAGGCAGGGCCAGCCGGGCTGGAGAGGTCTCCACGTGCCCCAGGGCTGCTCTTCGCTAGTGCTGAGTGTCACATCCCAGCCCACGTCCCTGCAGTGTCCTGGTGCAGCGAGGAGGCCCCTGCACCCCATGGGTACCACAGCCTCACAGGCCTGGGACAAGACGCTCCCCTGGCTGCCCACAGATGAATGGGAAGGGGTCCAGCCCCAGCCCTTTGGGAGCAGGGACCCTGGGGACCCCGCTGCCCATGGACCTTGATGCTGGGGCTGCCCATGCTCGGGGCTTCCAGGCTCCCAGGGCCGCTGCCTTTGGTCTTGAGGGCTGGCAGCAGTGTTAATACTCCAGAGGTTTGAAATATTCCTGGCAGCTCCGTGCTGCCTTGCCCGTGCCTCAGTTTCCCTGCTCCCAGCCCAGGGTAGTGCCCTCCTTCCTGCTGTGGGTCAGGGGTTGCCACTCGCTGCTGGGGCCTCCCTAGGCAGATCGACCTCCAGCAGAGCATGGAGAGGGGACAGGGGGGTTGGTGGCTCCTCAGATGGTGGCCAAAACACCTGCAGCTTTCCAAGCCAGAGGAACAAACACGAGAGCCAGGTAGAGGCTCTCTGCTGGGCTGGCTGGGCCATCCTGGCATCCCCGTTGCTGTGTGCCTGTGTATGGCACCCCCATCCCCACAGTGAACCCGCCAGCAGGGTGCCCCACAGCCGCTCACCCTGGGACGGACTGAGCCCCATCCTGCCGGCAGCGCCTGGCATGGGCAGAGCTGGGAGGGAAACCGAGGCACTGGGGGTGCACAGAGTATCCCCTGGATCCGTGTCAGGGCGCCACGACCCAGGGAGCCGCCAGTGTGTGGGGACAGGCTGTGGCACCAGGGGTGGCCCGTGGGCCGGGAGCTCAGTGAGCGGAGCAGGGGAGCCGGCTCCTCGGGCAGCGTCCCACCTCCGCCCAGATGGAGGTGGTTAACAGAGGAGCAGGGCAGCGTTTGGGGAAGGCAACAGGAGAAAGGGGCCATTTTGCCAGGGTTGCTCCCTGATAGAGACTTAACCCTTGCTCCGGCTGCAATCCACCCCGCAGAGCACAAATGCTGTCAGGGAAGCTGTCCCACGAGCAGTCTAAGCGAGCAGCTGGTGTGACGGAGCCAGCACTGTGCCAGCACACACCGTGTCCATCCCCACGGTGGCTGCACGGCAAGGAGCACCAGTGCTGGCCCGCACTGCTCCGGCCCCAACGCCGCTCGGTCCCAGCCCTCGGTAGCTCACGTGCTGCCACACCAAAAACACCTCCATGCCCTTAACAACTTCCAGTGCAATTGCCTTCCAGGAATGTATCTAGCAGCTTTTTGAACCCGTGTCAGCATTTAGCAACCACAACATCCTGCAGCAAGAAGTCTCGTGGCTGGTGCCGTCTGTGAGCATTGCTTCCCTGTCCTGGTGTCCCACTTGCTGGCACCACTTTTTGGTGCCCACAGCAGCTCCTGCTTGCCCTTTCCAGGCCCCCATGCTGTGTATTTTATCCAACTTGTGCTCAGCCTGGTTTCCAGGCTGGCTCAGCAACCTTGACTACAGCTTGCTCATACAGCCGACACTCCTGGCCTGCAGATACCTGCAGGGTGACAGAGGACTGAGGTGGCTGCTGCTGGTGTGAGCCAAGGGAAATGCTTGGACACAGGGCCCTTCCCAGTGGCTCTGCACTGACCACGCTCAGTCTCTGCAAAGGTGAGCTCAGGCCAGGCCTATGACCAGTCCAAGCTGGTGTTGTTGCTCTGCCATCCTGCAAAGCTGCTGGTTTCCCCTGGCAGGCAACCCTGTCCCTGCGGCTGGTCCCTTGTGACACCCACCCCTGTGAAGTGATGTCTCAGGTGAGGATCCAGGCAGGTGAGGATCCACTCGAGGCATCATTCCTGGTCTGTGGGATGTAGCTGTGGTGCTGGCCTGAGGACGAGCTGGAGGCCTCTGTGACCATGCAGCCGATGCAGTGTGTGGAGGGAGGACACTGTTGGAATCATCAGGTGACAGTGCAGGGAGCCCCAGCTGCACCCAGGGAGCACCTCTCTGTCCTGCAGAATGGAGTGCATGGGAGCAGGCAAGGGAAGGGCTGGAGACCCCAGCCAGCACAGCCCTGTGGGGATAGGTAGACCTTTGCCGTGGTCATTCCTCCTTCCAGATGGTGAGATGGGCTTGTTGCTTGTTGCTTTGTTTACCTGTTCCTGGGAGTGAGGCAGGCAAAGGTGAGGGGCTGTAAGGTGCCAGGCTACACCGGTGCCCGCTCCCTGCCTGGACAGGTTGTGGCTGCTCTCGCAGGTCAGCCCATGGGGAGGCTGCACAGGACGAGCTGCCCTCTTTAGTTTTGCTCTAGTTGGGAAGGAGCAGAGTGAAGCTTTGCTGAGAAACACCAAACCAAGAGTGCTTTCCCCATGGCAGCGAGGTCTGAGAGTGAAGGTACTGCCAGAGGAGGCTGCAGGATGTGGTCTCAGGTTAGCCACAGATCTGTTGCGTTTGGCTCTCTTCTGGGTCTTTGTGTGGCTCCGTCGGCTCTCGTGGCCATCTCGGAAGCTCCCCTTGGTTGGAGAATCCCCTAATACTGAGGCTCCCTGCAGGATTGAGAGGGTCAGGGGTTGTGGCGCTGCCAAGGATTAAAGGGCTGCTTTGGAACTGATGCCTTTGTGAGATCTGCGTCTCCTTTTCTTTCAGCAGCAGTGAGTCAGTCTCAGATTTCCAGGCCATGCCCAGCTCCCCGGGTCTGACCAAGCCCATCTCCCCTCCTGGGGCAAAAATCACTGTTTTGAGAGCTGCTCCAGCAGGTGCAGGCCCTAGCAGGCACCCCTGTTAGAGGCTGGGAACAAGATGGCATGAAGCACGGGCAGCATCACCTCCTGTCTCAGGCTGAGCTAATGTTGAAGTGACAAGCGCTGCTCTAGGGGAAGGCTTGTGGCAGCCACGGGTGACCACTCGGCCTGCTGCAATTTGCCTTTCCTTGGCCTGGGGTGCTGGAGCTCGCCCTTCTCCCTTGCCCCAGGGGGGCCCTGCCCCACCGTTTCTCCACTGTATGAGGATTGGCAGGGGTTGAATCCCTGCTGCCTTGGGGCACAGACTGTCTTTAAGCTAAGCAGAAATTCCATCTGGTGGTTACTTGAGCAAAGTTTTCCTTTTTTGCCTCTCTCTTGGGACTTTTTTTTTCTGCTTCTTGTGCGCAGAGCTTCAGTGAGGGCTGTCTGGACATGCCCCACATACCTCTGGCTGTGGGACTCATACTCTGTGGGCCCCACTGTCCAGAAAGGCTGTGGGTAGTGCTGGGATGGGTGGTGGAGAGTCCCTGTCCCCACCTGCTTTGCTGCTCTTCCTCTTCCAGAGATGGATTCACCATCCAGCCCAGGGCAACACTGGTAACTTCAGGTAATAGCAAGTCAATAGGAAATCAATCATGTCTCCTGCCTGCCCCATCCCACCTGGGTTTCTTTGTCTGGGCCAAACAGAGTGGATGGGAGGAGAGGCTCTTCCCCACCACAGATTACAGGCTTGTGCAGCAGGGGAATACGCGGTGCTGAGTTGGGAGCTGTGCTCTCAGCCTCTCTCCCACCTGATGTGTGTGAGTACTGAGCCCGGGAGCGCTGATCCACGTGTACACACATACATATACACGTGTACAGGCAGCCTCACTCCCTCCACACACCCACTGGCCCTCCATCTCCAGGGGAGCAGGCAGCTCCCCCGGGGCCTCCTGCAGCTCCTCTGCATTGCTGGGGTGATCCGAGGGCTCCGGGTGAGCCTTGCCTCACAGCCTGGTGTTTGTACACGTCTGGCTACACGACACAGGCAGTGGTCTGACCTGATGCAGTCAGAGCAGGAGGCAGCCTGCTCACCGCTGAGCACTGCATGGGGAAAGCAATCTCCTTCCTTAGAGTGGAATATCTTTATTACTACAATATACCTCAGCTGACAGGTTCAGTACCCAAAGCAAGTGCCTGTGTGGCAGTGCTGCTAGTTCGATCAGTAGCATACAGATGAAGGAGTCCAGGGGAGCTGTTACCCTTGAGACTGCTGGACAAGAGCTTCGGTTGTGTGTTCTGCCACACTATTACATCTCCGATGTGTTTTCCCTGCCTGTGGAGCAACTTGATTTGCTGCATTAGTAAAAATAGATGGGCTAATGAATTCAGCTGATGCAACCCTGTGTGTATGTGCATGTGTGCATGCGCATAGCTCGGTGTTTGTGTGTATGTGTGCATATAAATATGCATCTGAATGCCAAGGCTCGTGTAAGGTGTATCCGCCAGCCCCTAGCGCCCTGATGGGGCGAGTGTTTGTGTGTGTGTGTGTGTCTGTCCATGCGTGTCTCTATGTGCGTGTCTGTCTGTGTGTGTGTGTGCAGGAAACCATGAGGAATGGCTGCTTGCTGCCTAGCAGCTCTGTGTCACTGAAGCAGTGGCTCTACAGAAATAATTTTGCATCAGCCCTGGCTCTTGGCAGTGCAATACCAGGCTTGACAGGAGGCACAGGATTCCCCTGCATCAGGGCCCTGCAGGAGGACGGGGGGGAGGTAGGAGACCCTCTTGGGGTGATTTTTGGGGAGTGTTTCTGCAGGGTGCTCCTTTCCAGAGACCATTCCGGGAGCTCCCAAGGACGAGTCCCGGGCCCTGGGCGATGGGAGCCGGGGCCGCTGTCCGCGGTGCTGAACGGGGCCGCAGTGCTGAGCGGATCCTGGCGCTGTCCGCGGTGCTGAGCGGGCCCCGCCGCTGTCCGCGGTGCTGAACGGGGCCGCGGCGCTGAGCGGGGCCCGGCGCTGTCCGTGGTGCTGAGCGGAGCCCACCCCTATCCGCGCCCACCTAGCAGGGTCCCAACTCCAGGGTCTCCGGGAGCCCCCGAGCGCTGCCGGTCCCCGAAGTCCCGGTAGCCCCGAGTCCAGCTGCAGCAGGACAGCGGCCTGTCCCAGCACGCGTCACTTGCTGCAGTCAGGGCTCCCCGCAGCAAACCCCCAGTACAAGGGTGGCACTGATAGAGTGGCTGATGCTACTGCTCATCCCTGGAGAATCTCATCCCTCTTTGCTGCCACATGGAGTCAGTAAAATTCTCCAATGGCCTGGACCAAGTCTGTCTTTCTGGCGGCTTTCATCTTGTTTTTCCTGGCGTTCTTGCTGTGTGATGTTTGTAGTGACAGGCTCTTTGACCCTCTTCTGCCTCCTCACTTCTTGAGTTAAGAGCCACCTCCACCCCCACTGGCAGTCACTGTAGATGAGAGCAACCTCATGAATGGAGTGATTTCTTTGGCAATGACATTTTCCATAAAGTGTGCACCCTGGAATGAATTTGGGAGTCTGAAAGGCTTTGCCCTTTGTTTTTGTAAGGTTTTCTTCCACTGCTCCCACTGGGAACTGCCACTCCACTGCAGGCAGACACCAAACCCTGAGAGATGTGACCTACAGAGAGCAAAGAGGGGATTGCTATGAAGACCGATGTGCAAAGTGCTGAACACTGTTTCTGATGCTGTTGTGATTAGTCCAGCTACACAATCTGCAAGCAGATAAATGATAGAGACAGCAAGGAATACTGGATCTCTGCTCTTTTATTGTTCTGGAGTGACCAAAATCATGTGGAAATGCCTATGGAGTTTCTGATACGTGATAAAGAATAGGTAGGAATGAGGTACCAAAATAAGGCTTGAGAGCCCAGAACTCTGTACTGGCATCTTTGAAACAAGGTGCTTCATCCCTTCCTGTCCCACCATGGTCCATGTAACTTAGAAGAAGTGTTGGAACTGGAGGCTTTGTGTGCTCTGGGCATCCAGCTCACAACAAGTTCGTTCTCTGTAGGATGCACTACTTGCGCACTCACCCCAGGGCCATGAGCCTGCAGGATTGCTGCAGTGCTGGATTGTAGATGGGGGGTTCTTGCAGCAGTAGGGGCAGGTCCAAGTGTTCAGCCTGCCAGAGACAAAGGAGAGAATAGTGATCCAATCAGGATACCTCCGCAGCCTGTGGTCCCTATTATTCAGGCTGGGGTTTCTCCCAGGCAATGTCTTGCTCCTTTCAGGATGATAGGAGTACCCCAAATCCCCAGATGCCCATTTCCCCGGACAGATGTGACCGTGTGTATGCAGACTGGTTGGATATAGCCTTTTTTTCACCTCTCTATCATCCTGCAGTTGGTGCTTGGAGCGTGGCTTTGCCCCCAAAGCCACAGGTCTCTGGTTATATTTCTGTCTGAAGTGACTTCCCAATTCATTCATGTTTTTTTTTCCTATGAGCTAGAGAGGTAGCTTCAGCCGATGACAGAGGGATCTGACTTAGCTTTCCAAGACAGGGCTGTCAAGATATCTCATCCCTCTGAGCTTCACTTTGAGGATGAACCTAGGTATAAGCAGGATGTACCTGTTGCCAGGACTTCCCAATTGGCTGAATTTCAGTTTGAGGACTTGTTAGCATCTTTTCCTCCCACAACTGTCCCCTCCAGAAGCCTCCATGCTTGAGGCCCTGGGCTGCCCCTCTCCCAGAATCTGGTCTCTCCCCAGTAGGCAGCCAGGACGGTGAATTGCTCTAACCACGGGCTCTGTGCCGGAGCGACAGCCTTTCTGCGCTGTGTGGTAATTATCTGTTTTGATTTGTGTTTTATGGCTGTGTTAGACAACCTGGTGCAAGTTCTGTTTGCTTCCCTAATTGCTGCCAAACTCTGAGCTGCTGGTTTTAAGTTTCTTCCTTTTCTCCTCTCCTCTTCTTACACTCTCAAACAACTTTAAGCCATATCCAAGCATCAGAGCCCCAAATCCCTGTCGGGCACTGTAAGTATAGGCAGCAGAGGCTGGGTCTTAGCGAGAAGTGGTGCCAGTCTGTCTGCACAGGGATGCACCCATCCCTGGAGGACGGTGTCTCACCAAGCTGATGCCACCGATGTTATGCCACTCGGTTGTCTGTTGGCACATCCACATCAGTGCTGCTTGCAGCACGGCAGAGACGAGCAGGTTTATCAGCTGTTGTGGCCCTGCTTCCCCACTCCTCTCCTCTGGCTGCTGTCTGCACAGCCCTGCCTCCTCCCTTGCACTTTGCTGGCTGTTGGCTCCGGGGAGGCAATTCAGCTCACTAAATGGTCATAAAACTACTCCACAGACCTGGAAGGAGGCCAGAGCTCTGTGTAGATTGCCTTAGCACTAGCTCCCATCCCGCATCCCTGGTGTGCTGGGTAAGGAGTTCCTGGGATATACTATACGTGTGCACCCTGCAGTGTTTATATTCATAGACTGGACTGTGCAGCTCAGCTATCTGTGCTCTTGTTTTCTTACACCACTCATTTTAGCTGGCGTCTCTCCTCCCAGTTGATCCTGAAGAGTTAGCTCTGGCACTGGACACTGGGAAGATAAAAACTATGGCCAAATATGTGAGGCAAGGGACAGGAAAGGATATTCCTGCTTTCCAGCCACAGCCCACGGTCTGCATAGAGGGCTGCATAGAGGTCCAGCCCTGGGAGGAAGGCTATACCAGCTATCCTGCTCGTAAGTCACCATTCACATACCATGACCATCACATGTGAAGGTCCCTGGCTCACCAGTCACAATACTGGTCCTTTTTTGCCCTCAATCACCAGTGTAACAAGGACACTTCCTTTGAGAGCTGGAGCCTAGGGCAGGAAGAGGCTCCAGGGCAGGATGTCCAGCTCCCAGACAGGACCACAGCTAGAGCCATGTCCCTGCCAGGCCTCCTACCTCAGGGCCCTGCAATCTCTGTCTCAAATCAAGCGCCTAAAATACTTGCCTTACTTCACTCCTGGCTTTTAGCTTGGGTCCGTAGGGAGTTGGCAGCAGAGAGTGTCCTCAGAGCCCATTAGCCGTCACCAAATGGATGTGCCAGCCAGACATGGTTACTCACTGAGCAGCCTCCATCCCGTGGGTGCTGGGGGAGGTTGTCCCTCTCTCGCCAGTCCCTGAGCTGAGCTGGGCTGCCTGGACCCTCTGCCCTTTCCCTTCCTTGAGCTGCCCACAGCTGCTTCATCTCAGCCCCATTGCCTCCCTCAAGCAGATGGAAGGAGGATGGAGTGGGGCTCCAGGTGGCACTTGCCCTCAGGGCTCACCTGAGTGAGCAGGGTCCTTGCTCCCAAGGAGAGGGCCCAGGTCCTCTCCACTGACAGCCGCTTTCCCCAGCAGCCAAGTGCTTCCCACCAGCCACCTGCCTGCACCGGGACGGGTCGTGCTGGGCAGCCGTGGGGCAGAGCCGAACCCCCGCCAGGCGAGTGGTGCTTCCCGGGAGCCAGCTGGCAGCGCGGAGCTTGGCATCTGCACCGGGCACAGCTCCGCGCCAGCTCACAGGGTGCAGTCCCGGAGCGGCACCGCCGGAGAGACCGGCCCAGGTGCCCAGAGAACTTCACCTGCGCCCCAGGACAGGCACCTGCTGGACGGGAGGGGACCCAGACCCCATCAATTATTTACATCCGTATTTATAGAGGGAAATGCATTTAATAATGCATCGCGGGGTGTGGCAGGGCTGTTTGAAAGCCTGTCTTGCTGCAGCTGAAATATTTATTGGCCTGGTCTGCTGTGGTGCCGCCTGGCTCGCGGGCGGCTGGGAGACTCAGCTCCCAGCCGGCACCAGCTCTGCCATCCACGACACAGCTGGCACTGTGCGGCACATGGAGCCGCAGCCTCTCCCTGCCTGCACCAGCTCGGCCTCTTCCTTTCTTCCTCTCCCTCTCTCCTGCCCACCCAGCCCTTCCCACTCACCTCGCTGTGTGGGTGCCCACCTCCCTCCCTCCTCTTCTCCCTCCTCCATCCCTCCTGCGCACAGGCCTTTAATTCTCCCTCTTTGCCCAGGCTGGAATTGCTGGGGTGGCAGGATTGTCCCGTGCTGCTGTCCAGGCCTTTGTGAGGAGGGTCTCCTTGGCCATGGGGACAATGTGCATTTGCTCTTTTTGCTCGGATTTGCCCTGAAGGGGCCCCAGGGTTTCACTGCAGGATTTGCACCGCCTGAGCAGGCCAGGGCTGCTGTGGGAAATATCTGGGGGTGCTTCATGAGGTGGGATATCTCGGGGCAGCTGGGGCAGGTTCCTCTCTCCTCCATCGTAGTCCCCAAACGTGCTCCACAGGGTCACTTTGTCTCCTGGAGGGAGGTGGGCAAGGGGTGGATCTGTGATTCAGTCCTGGCACCTTGCACTTTGCAATGAAGTGATGCAAAACCCAGAGGAGGGATAATGAATGGATGTGCCTGCAGGGAACATTTTGGGAAAGCACCCTGCCACTGCTGGGATACTGCAGGTGCCAGGGCCACACAACCCCTCCGAGGACACTGCTCTGCTCCCTGGGCTATGCCCAGCCCAGTAGTGGCCTCATGCAGCACCCAGGCCACCTGTGGCTCTCTGGTGCCTCCAGTGCTGTCCTGCTCCCCACCATTCCCTGGGGATGCTGAGCTCGCAGGCAGGGTCCCCAGTGCACAGCAAAAGCACTTGGCTTTGCCCAGGCCTTGGCAGCTGGGGTGGCCCATCCGCCCAGCCTGGCAGCAGCCGGCGTGGGCTGCCTCTGGAGAGACAGGCTGGATTTGATGGCCATGACGCCTCTGTCACCTCAGCCCTCAGGACCAGGCCTATGCACCTGCAGAGGAGCACACAGTGCCCACGGGGACTGCAGGGTGGCCGTGGTGGCAGAGGGAGATGGGAGGGTTGCTGTATCCCGGTCGTGGTTCAGAGGTGCTTTGGGAGATGACAGAGAAAAAGGACCTCCCTTGAGGTCTTCTTAAGGGTCCATTCATGGTCCTTCTCCCTTACATCGGCTCTCCCTGTTGTCGGGATGAGCCAGGTGCCCCTTTTCCCAGCTCCTGTCAGTGCTCCAAGACCCTCCTCTCCTGGACCCCTCTGCGGTCCCTGGCGCTCGGGGAGCCCAGCGCTCATGGCAGCTCCTCACCCCTCCTGTCTGTGTTGCAGAGAGACCCGTGGAAGATGTCGAACCAGAGAAACGGCGACACCAAGCCCCCATGTTTGCCCCGCAATGGACTGGTGAAGATCCCCACGCAGCCCAACGGACTTGGCTCCGCCAGCATCACCAAAGGGACCCCCGCCGTGAAAAACCGCCTGTGCCAGCCTTCCTCCGTGCCTGCCATCCTCAGCCCGGCCTTAGCCAACCACAGCGACCTGCCCATACCCAGCCTGGCATCGCCCCTGTCCTTGGCCGCTCTGGCCGGAGTGTCGTCCCCTCCCAGCGCCTCCCTGGTGGGACTGAACTCGAGCGAGGCCTCCTCGGGCACGGAGCAGCCCTCGCCGGAGCGGCTGCCCGGCTCGCCCTCGGAGAGGCAGCTGGCGGTGGACGAGAAGATCCTCAACCGCCTGTTCTGGTACTTTTCGGCCTGCGAGAAGTGTGTGCTGGCCCAGGTGTGCAAGGTGTGGCGGAGGGTGCTGTACCAGCCCAAGTTCTGGGTGGGCCTCACGCCGGTCCTGCACACCAAAGAGCTCTACAACATCCTGCCCAGCGGCGAGAAGGAGTTCGTCAGCCTCCAGGGCTTCGCTGTCCGGGGCTTCGACGGCTTCTGCCTCGTGGGCGTCTCCGATCTGGACATTTGTGAGTTCATTGACAACTACCCCCTGTCCAAGAAGGGGGTGAAGTCCATGAGCCTTAAGAGGTCGACCATCACAGACGCAGGGCTGGAGGTAGGTGTCCCCAGCACTGGCAGGAGGGGAGCGGGTCCTGCACCAGCCTCTCCATGGCACGGGAAGGGGGAGCCACTGACGTAGCGGCAACTCCATCCCCAGTGGCCCCCATAATGACCCTGATGGGACATCGGCATCATTGCTGGGGTCTAGCCTGGATCCACCAGCTTGGGCAGTGCTGTCCTTGTCCCTGGGAGCACCGCCTGCACTGGCTGCGCCCCCAGCCCAGCTCTCTCCTCCTCAGCCATCAAGCCCTTTCGAGCACTTGTCCCTGGGTCCCAGGAGTGATTCTTCTGTCCTCTGCATGGAGGTGTCTCCTTCAGACCTGGGGCTTTATTTTGCCCCCACTTTGCTTGCCCAGCGTGGCAATGTGTGTGCCGGGCTGGGGGAGCTGATGGTCTCGCTGGTGTGGTGCCACCGCAGCCCTGTCCAGCTCCCGCATTCACCATGGCAGGGAGCTCCCAGTGCCACCGGTGCCAACTTTTATTGGAACTAGACAGGAAAGACTCATAAAAGCCAATCCCCGCAAACCAGGAGAGGTGAACCCCTGGTGACACATGGTCACGTTGCTCCAGTGCAATGAGGTAGCACTCATCAGCTGCACTGCAATGCCTAACCCTGCGTGCCCACCTTCTCTTTACCCAGGTGGTAAAGTAGGCAGGAGCCTCCATCCTGCAGTGCACAGGCTGTGCTGGGAGCCCCAGTGCTCAGCCACGCACCGCAAGAGCGCAGTCAGGCCGGGCGTCCCCTCTCTCGGGCGCTGTGGTGTGCAGGACATCTTCCCTCCTCTCCTGCGTGTCCCTTTCTGGAGGGATGTTCCACCCTGACACATGGGCTGTGTCCTCTCCATATGGGGCTGCCTCTCTGGGCTCCCTGGCCTCCAACGCTGTGCCCTCTCACCATCCTGCTGATTCTGACATGTTCCATCAGCTCCAGAGATATAAGGGCAAAATAGGGCCCTAGGAGGAGGTGGAAAAGGATGAACCTCCACAGTCTGGCTCCATCGCTCGGGAGGACATGGGGATCCATACGCTATTGAGAGTGGGGAAAGGCTGGAAGGGCAAAGGGCTGGCGGCAGTTGGAAGAGCCCAGGGGGGACGCGGGGGCTAATTTAGCACCTGCTGGAGCCCGGCAGGGCTGTGAAGGGTCTCCCTGAGTCTTGCTGGCACGGCAGCGGGTGGTACTGGCACGGGAGGCTCTGCGGGAGGGCCGGGCCGAGCGGGCGCAGCCTGTGCTGACCACGAGCCTCTCGCCAGGTGATGCTGGAGCAGATGCAGGGCGTAGTGCGGCTGGAGCTGTCGGGCTGCAACGACTTCACGGAGGCCGGGCTCTGGTCGAGCCTCAACGCGCGCATCACCGCGCTGAGCGTCAGCGACTGCATCAACGTGGCCGACGACGCCATCGCGGCCATCTCGCAGCTCCTGCCCAACCTCACCGAGCTCAACCTGCAGGCCTACCACGTCACGGACACGGCGCTGGCCTACTTCACCGCCAAGCAGGGCTACACCACCCACACCCTGCGCCTCAACTCCTGCTGGGAGATCACCAACCACGGCGTGGTCAACATGGTGCACAGCCTGCCCAACCTGAGCGTGCTCAGCCTCTCGGGCTGCTCCAAGGTGACGGACGACGGCGTGGAGCTGGTGGCCGAGAACCTGCGGAAGCTGCGCAGCCTTGACCTGTCCTGGTGCCCTCGCATCACCGACATGGCCCTCGAGTACATCGCCTGCGACCTGCACAAGCTGGAGGAGCTGGTGCTGGATCGGTGAGGGACTGCGGACGGGTGGGAACGGGGCTGCGGCGGGGAGGCCGGTGTCTTGGTTTGTCCATGGGCAATGGGGATGGCTACGGATGCAGTGAGTTGGCGGTGGCTGGAGCAGGACTCCACAGCTCCTTCCTCGGGCCGTGGGGCTGTGTCTGGCCAGTCTGACGCCCGCTTCCCCCGGCAGGTGTGTGCGGATCACCGACACCGGCCTCAGCTACCTGTCCACCATGTCGTCCCTGCGGAGCCTGTACCTGCGCTGGTGCTGCCAGGTAGGAGCCCTCCCTTCCCGCAGCGCCCTGCTTCACCCGGAAAGCCAGAGAGCCAGCCGGGCAGCTGGAGCAGCACGGTGCTGGGAAAGGGAATGGGCACCGGGAGGCTCATCCTGCTACCAGCCCCGCCAGGCTCAGCTGCCTTGGAGGCAGCAGCGGGAGTCATGCCACTCCTTGCAGTGCTGTTCCGGGAGCTGGGATCTCAGATCTTTTTCTTTCCTAGGTGCAAGACTTTGGCCTGAAGCATCTCCTGAGCATGGGCAGTTTGCGCCTCTTGTCTCTCGCAGGTGAGACCCCTGCACCGCTCCGTCCTCGGTCTGGGCACCGAGGGGAGAGCCTCCACATGGGAACAGGGACAGGCCCCTGGGGATAGGCTTGGGGTGGAGCTCCGATGTCCCATGCCACCGGTCCCAGTGGTGCTCCCATTCCCGGTGGGCTCCCATTGGACACCGGGGCAGATGCCCAGGCCGTGGGGACGGGCACCTGCAACGTGGCCACCTCACCAACATGCCGTGCTCTCTGCTTGCAGGCTGCCCCTTGCTGACCACGACTGGGCTCTCGGGGCTCGTGCAGCTGCAGGAGCTGGAGGAGCTGGAGCTGACCAACTGCCCCGGTGCCACCCCGGAGCTCTTCAAGTACTTCTCCCAGCACCTGCCGTGCTGCATGGTCATCGAGTAGCCGCTTTGCCGTGCGCATCGGCCGGTCCGCGGAGCCGTCTTCTCCAGCCCCAGCAGTGACCCACCGAGCTGCGCCATCGTCTGACATCACCCGCCTCATTTCTTTCTGTCTGGGGGGGAGAGACGCAAGAGACACTGTCGATTTAAGCAACCGCGTGTAAAGCCGAGCCCCGCACATTGACACATCGGACGCTGGCACCGGAGAGACTCATCGCTCCGGGAGGAGGCGGGGGACAGGGCGGCCGGTGCCTGTGCCCCCCTCGCCGCAGCCCGGCGGGGTGCTGGACCTTCCCCACGTCTCCATCGTCGTCTTCGTCGTGCGCTGCCCCGCAAGCCCCTCCCAAGCACACAAATGGACGCGCAAACCGCCAAAAGCGCACGCGGACGGAGCCGAGCGAGGAAGGAGGCGGCGGCAGGGCAGGCGGCAGCGGTGCCGGCTGCCGGATCCCTGCGCTCCCGCTGCCCTGGGCGAGCCGGGCGCTGAGTGCCCGGGCACGGAGAGGAGGAGGAGGAGGAGGAGGAAGGATGCGCCCTGGCGGGCAGCACTTTTCGGCCCTCCGGCGGACGCACCTTGGTGCCCTCAAACGCCGGCCGCCCCTCGCCCCCCTGTGCTGTACAGCCCCGGCGCGCGCCCCGTCCCCGGGCGCCCGGCGCCCTCCCGCTGCCCCCCGACGTCCCCGGCTGCCTGCCGCCCTCGCATGCTCGCTTGCTTCCGTCTCGTGCCAAGGGAGCCCCGCGCTGCCGCCGGCGGCCGCGGCGGCTCCTCCCGCGCCGACGGGCCGCGCGCCCCGCCCGTCCCGC
>JAVCKT010033635.1:0-23235 GCA_032273925.1 Rhynchotus rufescens
GGAAGGAAGGAAGGAAGGAAGGAAGGAAGGAAGGAAGGAAGGAAGGAAGGAAGGAAGGAAGGAAGGAAGGAAGGGTGGGTTTGTGCTTTTTGCTGATCACAAGTACTTGGCCTTTGACTTGTAGCATCTGTCAGCTGATCATAAATGGTAGCATTTTGCACAAAATGCTTGGTGACCGTTAACTTCAGGACCCTGATTTAAGATATGCTGTGATTCATGTTGATCAGTGTCTCCCTCACTGCCCTTCAAGGCACCATGACATTGTAGCGTAGAGGGCAGAGCTTATTTGGTGACTGCTTCCCTGATACCATGTCCATGCTGGATGAGGAGCCACTAGAGGCAGCTGTGGCCTAAGCTGCCATCTCGCTGATGGGGACAGGACTGCCAATAAGTGTAGAGCAGGGAGGTGGAAGAGAGAAGTAGGCAGGCCGTGGGAGTGACGCTATCACAGAGTCAGCATCCACAGGTCAAAGATTTTGAGACCCTGCCACTAGAGATATCTTATTGCTGTGTGTAAAAATACACCTAGCTTCCTTCTCTGTGTAGAACCTCACCAGAAGTTTTGGTACCTCCTAAGCAACAGCATTAAGTTCCTCAGGTTACATATGCTCCCTAGGTTATTCTCCTAAAAAAAATGGGAAGGACTCTTGGTCCTCTTGAAGTCAAGAAAGGTTAAAATTTCACTGCTGAAGCATTTTTTTAAAAATATTCATAAAGTTTATGACATTCTTAACCACGATGAAGCTACCAAGCATTAAACCAAGTCTGCCTAGTAGATCCACCATTTTGCTTCCCTTGGCATGTAGATATCACTGCTATAATTAATACAGAATGGCTTTGAGGGGTCCAAGACCTGGAGTGCGACTGGCAATAATAAATACTATTTCTATTGCTAACAGTAAATCCTAAGCCACTCTATTGGTCTTGTTTGCAGTAAGGATCATGAGATTAGAGTAATGAAAGAATTTTCACTCTAGCACAGCTATGAGCGATACTGGAAACTAGGAATGGAGGATAGAGTGTGTATGGGGAAGATTCCACCTCAGCTCTTTCATATTAAGCAAAATAATCAGTACAAAGCAAAAAAAAAAAAAAAAAAAAAAAAAAGAAAAGAAAAAAAAAGGCCTTAAATGACAAACCAATCATACCTATAGATGCTGCATGCATCTTTGATGTGAGAAGATTTGCTGCATTCATGAACTTTGGCAATCTATCTGTTTACAGAAACTATAGAATATATCTCAGGTCCAGCTAAATTGTAAAATATATTTGTCTCCATTAAAGTGTGTCTTAAATCACTAGAAAAGGCATTTATTTAATCCAACCTAAGCTCTAGCTAAGACCTGCACTTGTATAAACAATACCTAAATACTACGTAAGGAGCTGTTAGTTCACACTGGAAGGCCAGGAGTGGATTAAGAGGAAAATTTGAGGTCAAGGTTAAGAAGGAGGTTATACTGCAGAGATAATGAAGTAACAGAGTTGTGAGTTCCCCACTGAGATAGACTGAGATAGACTGATACATCTACGGGAGATATATATGAAGGTCTCTCACTCATACACAGCATGTGTTTATAGGTCATGCTGGATTACCACAGTAGTGACTTTTATCTTGACTGCAAATATCTATCTGCACATTTAATGGTGACATTTAGGAGGTGTCCTTTAAAATATTAATCAAAAAATAAATAGATAAAATATGTATGCAGGCACTTATATATATATCTAAATATATTAAATTAAATTACATTACATTATATTACATTATATTAAATATATCTAAATATATTACACATATCCACATACATATACATGTATATAACAAACAACATGCTTTGAAAAGGAGAGGTTTTAGTATAAAGGAAAAATTTTTACTATCAGAAGATGTTTTCTGAAAATCATTTTGAAGGAGTTAACATTAGAGAGAAACTATGAATATTTGTTTATGTCTCTGTTCCTTCTTCAAGTTTACGCATGTTCAGCATGTGTGTATCTAGAATTTTCCACCTTGCATTAAGATTGCATGCCATATTCATCTTTGTGTTGTAAGACAGAATATTGTTGAGATCGGACAGAATATGGTAGACTAAAGTCCTGCTAAAGCAGAGGGGTAATGTAAGGAAATGAATTATGCTTTTAGAGGAGAGAGATGGGCTTGCCTATTTTTCTAGTAGAGAGAAAAGGGATTAACTGGGAAGCTTTTCTTAATATTAGAGATATTAATCATCAATGATAATTCATTGACGATAGGTCACTTTTTAAAGAAAAAAAAAAGAGCTTCTGTTATATTTGTATTATTATTCATTTTAACAAAATGTTTTATTTTTTTAAAGTGATCTGTAGCCCAGCACCTTCAATATGAAATATATTCCTAGGTGGACGCGCAGGCAAAGCAGAAATTACACTGAACTTCTATATAGGATAAACTTTGATTCACATAGCCCTATATGATGTTATTTAGCTTTAGTCACAGTGAATGTCCTAAATTCAGGCCTTGAGTGTGTGTAAAAGAGATTCTCATGGAATAGAAGTCTGCATACAGGTGCTGCGTTCTAGCAAAGTCTGATGCATTCATTAATATAATTTTATTTCCCAATTACAGGCTCTAATTTTTCTCATAGTTGGCATAATCTTTATGATTGGAAGTATGACTCTAATTGTAATGGACTGGATTTACAACCCTCCGAGTTCCAGACATCACTAACCTATGAAGACATCTAAGTACTTTTTATACCATAAATATTTGTATTGTGTGCTCCAAAGGACACCTAAATGGGAATGTTATTCCTTCCTAATAACGGTTTCTGGTAACCTCCCTACAACCCAATGGAGTACTACATCATCCTTTCCACTGAGGATTGTTATTTATGCATTAAGAACCTGAGCTTAGCATTGCTGCCCAGGTTAGATGAAATGTGTGATGTGGATGCTTTCTATTTTTGAAACCAAAATAAGAGTAATTGTGTATAAAGTCCTCAAAAATAGCTTGGTGTCGCCCTTTCCACCTCCTCCCTTCATGTTAATAACGACAGTTCCTAGAGCACTGGAAATGTAATGGCCAAAAAACTCACTCGTGCCTTGTTTTATACCTGAAATGCATAGGAGAGGCTGCCTGGCTTCAAGAGACTCTGTGGGTGAGCTCAAAAGTGGCTGCTACCTACTGATCGCTCCCTAAGAAAGCTGTCATCAGCTTTGGCGAGCCAGTAGGCAAAGCTGAGCGTCAGATTTTGCCCAAATTCATCACCCCCATCCCGTTGTGGCTGTCTTGTAGTCAGCTCTCTGCAAGGAGACCTGGCGCTGGGGCACGAGCTTAAATAACAGTTGTGCATTCAAGGTGTTTTGTTGTTGAAGACGCCCGTGCTGGAAACAACAGGCATTTCTGGTGTGGGTTTGGGGGGGGGTTCCCTCCATGTTTTTAATTCTTGTGTGAGCTTGCACCACCGAACAAGTTGTATCCTCCACAGAAACTTGTCTTCCATTCTCACAGGAATTTGAGGAGACCACGAGGTGTGGCAAAGCACACTGTCCAGTATTGTTCAGTACTTGTGTGTTTGATAAATGTTCAGTGCAGGAAACTGTAATTTGCTATATATATATAAATATATATATATATATTTATGTACATAATCTTTTGTTTTCCTCCGATTATCAAAATGTTATCCTACGGTGCATTATTTTGGATTTTTTTTTTTTTACAAATATCACACTGTTTTCATAGCCACACATTTTCTATCGTTTCAAAGACAACATTGGGCTTGATGGGTTTGTAAAAGGTCCCATTTATTCAACAGTGTTTAAAACATACAAGCCCTACCCATTTTCAGTGTAAGAAGAAATTCAGATGTTTACTACATACGCTGCAATAAACTGCAAGATGCTTTCCTCTTGAGAATTTTTAATACGTGCCTCAAAGTTCTGTGTTATCATTGCAAACTACAAATCTGGGTAAGATCTGTTGCTTTATCTTAGTTGGCATATGTAAATGCTAGCATTCAATGGCATATATAATTCAGCTATGTAAAGACAAAGACATAACTGGTTATCCCAAGTGTAACATGCTATGCAGCTGTGCAAGACTGAAAAAAAACCATGAAGTTCCATGTGATATGGATGATTAATTAACACTTATTACCCTACAGGTTGGGATTTTCACTGGGCTATGGGATGCTCTGTACTCACCAACGAAAAACAGTCACATAGGGAGCACGTGGGGAGGCCTCACAGTTAGGTAGAACATGCTAACACAGATCCAGGCTTAGAAAATCAGGGTTTTCATTCTCCAACTTAAAGACCTACTGAGTGAATTCTGAAAGAAAGAAAACACACAAATTTGTCTCTGTTCATGAGTCACCTTTGTATGACATTGTGTGTGTGTGCATGGGAGTGTATAAATGTATGTATACATAAAGGTTAACTGAAAAAGCATCTCAAATAGTTATTCCTCGCTGACCACTATCTTTCTGAGCAGTATTTTATGCTCACTTAAGTACTGTATCCTTAATATATTGGGGCATATTTGCTGGTGAATACTAAGTTTGGTTTTGCACTTTTAGAGAAAAAGTCTGCAATTTTGCTCTAGTTTAAGCAGACTAATGCAAATAATGTTGCATTAATACTGAAGAGACCTTTAGCATGGACTAGAGTTAACAGTAATACACACATGCACTTCTTGTTGATGTTATTGAGAGTTACAAGTATGGAATAAATGACCTGTAATTCCATTTTTGTTTTAGTATGCAAGCACATGTAGTAACTGTGGTTGCATTTTGTGGCCTACATAAAATGTTGACAAAATAAAGAGATGTAACAGAAAAAAACTACAGGCAACAGCAACAAGTTACTGCTTTTTCATGGCACAAAAACTGGTGGTATCACACAATGAATGACCTTACATAACAGAGTTACAGAATATCTGTAAAAGGCCAGATTTTAAAGCTAAAGTGTATACTTACTCACAGCGTTATGTAGTAAGGAGTAGTAAGGATACTACAGGGAGTAAAGATAGTATTGTACACTAACTTATTTAGCACTGCTCGCTATGATGGATATTGGAGTTTCTTGTTCATTTTGTAATGTTGACAATAAGTCTTGTTAGAATTTTTATTACAAAATATTGATACACAATAAATGACCTTTTCAAAGACTGAAGATTTTCTTCTATTCTGTTTCAGACTAGCAGGAGAAGGTTTTTTTTTTTTTTTTTAATGTACATCTGGCAAACTGGTAGCCTTATCATGAGCATCACTAAAACTGCATTCCCTTTTAAGAGAGAAACTTGTGTATCCATAAATACGCAGATGAGAGTAAAAGAGCAGACATCACAGTCCCTCCATAGAAAAACCCTTTTACATTCCCTGTTTTGCTGCTATTCATAGAGATTCACAGACATCACCAAGTAAAGAATAGCTGGCATTAAATCTGGAGTTATCTGCAAGACACTGTATGTGTTGTTCTCTGGAGCATGGGATTAGTCAGGATACACAATATAAGAGCTAAGTATAGTCACTATTAGGAGTGCACACCAGATGGTACTGCTCTATATAAATACTTCCCATAATTGCAGCTGTAGGTTATCCTGCTGTTACATATTTGTCTGGTGTATAATCATAGCCCAAAATATACAGGTCTATATGTTGCTCCGGCACTGATGATCTCATACGAGAACCACATTCTCAGCCTCAGCAAAGCAGGGTTCGTAACCTGTCTCATGAGAAGACATGTAACCCTACTCATGAGAAAGGCATTGAGGATCTGGACACTTGCAAAATAAACATCTAATGCCTGAGGCTCCATGGACCGAGGTCCACATGCCACTGCCATGAGCAGGGGGGTCACCACATGTACTGTAAGGCCTCCATCCATCCTCAGAGTCAACACCAAAGATGTGATCATTGCTGGCACCTCAGCGCTGTGGTTCACAACTCAACCCAAAGTGCTTTAATTAGGGGGCCACCCTGAAAGATTAACACATGTTGTTGCTTCTGCCATCTCTGCTTCTAGCACTCACTTCCAGCTAAGAGGAAAATGATCCTGGCATGAAGCTTGACTGGTGGCACCCGCATGGCAAAGAACAGCTGCTCTCAACTTTGCCTCACTCCTCCTCCTCCTCAGTTAGCTTGGAGGCCACACTGCACCACTGCCAGACCTGCTCTTGTCCAGGACTGCAGTTCTTGCCCAGTCACTACATCCTGGACAGAAATTCTTCACAGATTTTGCTTCTAAACTTTCAGTTAGGTATCCTTAATTCTCTGCAAAATTTACTTGTACTATCTTGATTCTTAAGCTGTAAATTCCCTGCAGCGGGAGTTTGTTTAATTAAGTAATTAAAATCGTGGGAAGTGAATGAAGGAAGTTAAAGAAAAAGAAAAAGCATGCTCGCAAGGACAAAATATATACATATAAAAATTTATTTTATTTCTTTTATAAAATTTCTTTTATATATATATATATATAAAAGAAATTTTAGCATAGAGGTGTGTTTTTAAACAGAAATGATATGAATGCCAGGAATGATACAGAAATGTAGAAATGATCAATAACTATTTCAGTTCTGGCTTTGGAAAGAAGCAGAACAAGGGACATTCATTACAGGGCAAAGTCATCTCTAGTCCATAAATAATCAAAGATGATGTTAAAAAACATCTATCTGAATAGAAAGGCAGCAGGCTTAGATAAGAGACAAAAGCAGCTGGCTCGCTGGTGTTAATTTTCAGTAAACCTTGGCATGCTTGGCTAGTTCTCAGTGGCTGACATAATAATAATTAGTGCTAGTCAGCAATTACTCACTAAGTGGTTCAGTCAGTGGTATTGATGGAAAATTTCTATGACTTTAAATTTCAGTGGAAGTTTTACTGAAAATGTGCCATTGCAACGAATTTCTGACAGAAGCCAGGCAGACTCTAATGGAAACCTGCCTGGTTTTCCATTAAGCCGTCTGGCAGGGAGACGAAGGCTTACAGGAGGTGTAACTTCTGCCCTCCACAAGCCCTGGAAGCTGGATTCTCCCAAGGCCATCTAGCCGGTGGCTTGATATAGGGCCAGCGTGCTGACACCGAGCCCGGCTAGCCCTGATGCTTTGGATTGGTGTCTGGGGTGAGCTCAGGATCGCAGATTTTCCTACTGTGGAGCTTGGCCTCAGTGCTGCTGCAACAATCCCTTCAACACTTTCAAAGTAGTAAAAATGCTGTCCAGTAGCACCCTGCAAAAAATACATTCTGGAGAACAGAAGTTGCAGCCTCTATTTAATTAAATCAGCACTTATCTCAAACATTTTATACTCTTGTACAGAACCTGCGTGATAAAACTCTGTCCCTAAGAGTGTAGGAGACACAAAGCTGGAAGGGATCTCAAGTAACCTTATACTCCAGACCTCTTTCATGGGTTAAATAACAGTGTTAGATTCATGCTTACAAGTGCATTGCATTCAGCTGCCTCTATCAAACATTCAGTAAACTCCACAGGGGAAAAAAATGCAGTGCTATCACAGTTATTAAAAACCATAAGGAGCTCCTGTTTCCAGACACACAGGAGACACTCTTGACAAGCCAGAAGTCTGCCAGCATCTGCCCTCCGTGCACTGAGTCACTGTGGAGAGCTCACAGCTTGTCACATGCAGCTGGTTCAGGCATCACTTCAGAGCACTACAAAGCTACAAAGAACCTTCACTGGTGGAGTATAACAATAAAAACATCTCCATAATATGGCTCCTAAATTCCTTGTGCCAATGTGGTGAGCTAAGTTCTAAAACTAATGCACTGTATAATGATAAATAGCTCTAGAAATCAATACGCTGTCCTAATTTTGCTACATAAAATGAGATGGAGACCTTATTCTGTTACTAACAATAAAACGAACATATTTGTCTCTCAAAAGAGGTCAAAGAAATGCAATGGGACACTAGCTTGGCTGGGACTCTCTGGGACACATTGAAATGAATGTTTCAAATTCCGCACATTCAAACGGAGAGGACTCACAGCATTCACTCATCTACGCAGCATGTGCTTCTGCTGGTACAATCATCTTAAGACTCGGGAAAGCTACCTTGCCCTAAGTAGCAGATTATTTATATTTAGCTTATTGCCTAATTATTTATTCCCAATAGTACCTCCTCTCGGGCAGGAAATGACAGTTGCATGCGTGATCCTGTTTTCTCTATCTGAGCAGAGTGAAACTTCTGCTTCTTCCATCACAGACCATCTGACTCATCTCCTCCTTTACCTTTTGAGAATGTTGTTGTAGTTGTACGGAAGCTGGAACAATTGACCTGTTCTCCGATTGCTTAAGTCAAACTAAACCAATGAACAGGTTTGCATTTGTGAGCTAATACAAGTACTGATACTATGATTATCACTGAAAAATCTACAGGGCTTAGCATAACATTAGTTTTCAGGCTCTAATATTTCTGAATCCTCCTGGGAAGAAGCAATTTCTGAGGCAGATGCCTTTTCAGGCAGGCCAAGCTCTTTTCCTTTACCTTCCCTTTGCCTCTTCCGCAGCCCCCTGTTTCCCATGGGCTTGCTTGGTGTCTTCCCCTCCGTTTGGAAGAGCACTATCTCACCAGAGGCACCTCAGCCTCGTATATAATCAGCAGACAGAAATAGGTGCCCTACTTGTGTCCCCGAAACCCCACTGCAGAGGTTACAAGCCACCTGTTTTCTGCCAAAAAAGCTCTGTCAACTGCAGAGTGATATACTACATATACTCAGAGCCTGCAGAAAACTGATACAAATTTGACTCCCCGGGGCCTGGAAATCACTTTTGGGGTATTTCAGGGATGAAAATGAATACTTGAAGTGGGTCGTCGTAACACACTCCTCTGTTCCTAATAATATCTTCACATTCTGCAACACCCTTTATAAATTTCCTGCAAAATACCATTAAGAACTTTTTAATCTATCTTCAAAGAAATTCAGTAGCATTCAAATCACTCATGGTTTTAAATCTCTGAATAAGAGGGCATGTATATACAAGCTAAACAGAAAACTGGTTTCCCCATTATTTTGTCCAAGTAATCATATATCATACTTTAGACTGCTGTAGGGAACGTGTTTAACAACAAGGAATCCTCCTTTGATTCCTTATACTACTCATCAAGAATCTGTTAGACTCTGAATATTAATAATCTCATGAGGAGCGAGTTGTGCAAACATTCGCACAACAAGCAACTAAAACAACAATAAGCCATGAAAGCAACTGTGACCTCAGTAGCTATTGGAAAATCAAATACAAGATTACTCAGAAAGCAAGTTTCCCTGAAATTTTCTCAGATGCCCAAGACTTCATTGTAGTCTGTGACAGGAAGGTTGCATTCTATCAGACAGGATTTATGGTCAGGAGAGGGAAGCAATCTCTTCAGGAATAATTTTCTTTCTTAATTATACACACTTTCAGAGCCATGAACTGATTCATTTGGTAAAATAGCAATATTTTGCCTGGTTTAATGTACAAAAGAAGATCAAAGACAATCTCAGTATTCCTGTTAAAAAGGAGAATATCACTGGCCTCCAGACCAAAGGTGGGATCAGGATTGTTTCTCCCTCATAGACACATCTTCATGGTCAAATACTAAAATCACAAATACTAAAATCAAGTATTAAAGCCTTTAGCCAGCATCTTCCAGGTTCAATGCCAAATCAAAGGCCCCACAGCTGTGTGCATGTGTGACAATTTATTCACAATCCTTAGAACAGTCTGATAGAATATTTTGATTGATTATCACACAAAATGTTAGGAAGAAAACTACTAAAATCAGAAAAAGAATATTTTTCCTATGATCAAACTGGACAGTTTCCAGTCACAGAGGAGCTTTTTAAGTTTCACTTTCAGTTTTCATTCTACCTTACTCTTCACAGTGAATAAAATGAACTAAGAAATGTATAGATATTAGTAATAAAATATGAATTCTAGCAGCCTGTAAGCTGTACTAAACATTCACTCTGTCAAGAAATGAATTGTAATGAAATGAATTTTTGAATGAGTCTGATGCAAAAATCTCCAGTGAGAAGCCATTAAAAAGCAGAAGTTATATTCCTGAAAGGAACAGTGAACCTGCTCTGGCAGATCAACCAGTGTGTTCGCTTTGGTAAATGACTATGTTGAAGCTGGAGAACAGAAAACAAATTGCAGAGGTTCACCAGAGTGAAAGACGTCACCTTCTAACCCTTAGAGCTTAGAAGGCAGAGAAACAGGAATATAGTAACAGTATTCTCAAACATCTGTTTAAATATCATCCAAATGCTCTCTGCTCTCTTTACTGCTGAATTAAAACATACTTTGCTCATGACAACTCTTGTGCAAGGAGATTACCTGGGGACTTCTGATGTGAAAACGAATTCACCAGAAAATTCGCTGGTGACTGGGGAAGCAATACACTCTGTGATGGACACCACACAAACACACTGTTCCTATAGCAATGCTCATGCTGATATATCTGTGTACAGGGATCCCAGTCCAGGGGGACTCGTTCCAGTCATCACGAAAAGTTTCATCTAACCAAAGAAAGAGCAGGAACAGGCCCATGGGAGGTAAAAGGCCAACACACCAGATATTGTAAGAATTACTAGTCAGTAGGGGCTGAAAGAAGTCACAGGAAATAGTTTGTACGAAATTTAACATCTGATGAAAACTGTCCAGAACTAACCAAATAATAAACATATTAATAAAAATCCAGGTCTTCCTATAAGAATTCACAGGAATCAATAAAGGTACAGAGTTAATTGTTTGTCTTGAGCAGTTAGGACATCTTTGCCAGGGTATGCAAACTTGTACAGGCTGTCATGAAGTTACTTTACCAAGGGCAAGTAGACAAATTCACATGCAAAGAAAGACAGGTGGGAACAAAATCACAAGAAGGAATACATTAAAATATATTGCTAAAATAATTTCTCTATTTCTTTTTGAGGATTCTCCATACATTATCTTTTAATGGATAGAAATGATGTAAGTACTAATGCAGATTAACTCTAAGCATGTGCCTTACTGGATCCAAGCCAACATCCCTGTATAAACTATAAGTCAGAGCATAATCCTCTAGGCTTTTTTTTTTCTGAGGCGTCATTGTTCTCTGAAATTCCTGATAATTAGGAACAAAATATGATGTTCTGAGCACCTGACACACTGAACAAAATGTTGAATATTTTGAATTTCTTAGTTAAAAACATGTTATATTTACATTTATCCCAAATACAAAGAATTGAATTGATCGTCAGGCAAGTTTTCACTAATCTACTGGTAATGTTAATGTGTCCTTTAAAAGTACTCAGCTCCAATGCCCAAAGAGATTTTAATCTCGGTGAGATAAAATCCTAATCAGAAAACATAAACAAAATATTATTATTATTATACAAAATTTTGTCCCATCTTCAGAAATAATATTTATTTGGCAGCTCTCCTCACTGGTCACATTTATCCACAGATATAAACTCACCAAATAATGAAGAAAAGTAGGGGTGTATTCTGACAGCAGAAAACTCATGAAACTAGTTTTAAAGTTTATGCAATATAAGGAACTGTGCTTTGCATCTTCTTTTCCTGTGTGCCTCATCACACTGATGTACCTCATAGCAACGTTGTTTTTAAGACAGCCAGCTTAGTAGAAGGCTATTTTAAACACTGTTGGACAAAGCTACCTATTGTAGTCATCAGAGGTGGGAGGAAGCTGCAGCCATGTGCACAGTGTAAGAGCTGACACAGGCGAGATGTCTTTCTTGATTAGGCACCGCTTAGATCTTTGTGTGTTAAATGGCCTTTCCTTGGCACTGGTCACCAGCATCTCCATGTGAACCATCACCATCCCCAGGTCACCACAACAGCATTTAACCAAAGGAATCAGAAACACTCAAATACTCATCCTGATTGGTACCTTTGAAGAATAGCACTTGTACTCCATCATCTAGAAAACATCCAGACATCACTCTGGGAAGAGTTTCCAGCATTAACAATATATAAACATACATATAAATACACGTATAAACTGCTAAAGGTTGCCCATTAAATCTGTCCATGAGAGAGAACCTACAGACAAGTACTCATGTGTCCAGCAACTCTGCTGGGGAGGACTGCAATTTCCAGCAAAGAGCAGTAACAGAAAGCAGAGGGAATGTAAATTTTCAAATGCTGAAGCTCTTTTCTTCAGTCTTTATCTGCATATGCATATTTACTGAAGGGATCCTGCAGATTTCAGTGTAAGAGCTGAGACAAGCTGGTATTAAAACACTTTGACTAATATCTGTTCTCTAGGCTAATCTGTGTATTCTAACGAGCCAAACTGCATTTGTATTTGATTCTCTATGTGAGAGAGGAAAATTTCTCTCTGCAGTTCTGGCGAAGTCAGAGAGCTCTACATTCAATAGCACAGAATGTGCATTAGAAAGATGAATCTTTCCAAATAATAACCACATTGCTGCTTCCTCATTGCTCATGCCTCTACAGAGAGTGTGACAAGTTCTTGAGTTTCTGCAGGGCATGACATAGTAATCCTCAAAGCTACTACAAACAAGCTGAGGAGGAATTTCTGTCATAGCGACTCCTGGACTGACTTAATAAAAGCTGGTTTGCTTATATATCATATGCAGTCTGTGCTGTTCTATACCACGTTGCAAAGAGCCTGGTCTTTCAACATCATTTTGCTGTCTGTCAAACCATTTGACTTATGTCTCGAGGAAGATGCTATATGCAACAGGGTCAGGTGTAGAGGGAAGATTTCACGTAATTCCCAACATCGACATCATCACAACATCTGAGGCAGCCAGCACAGATGGGATGGGAGAAACAAAGTTGATTTTAATATGACACATTTCACAGAAATGCTAGAAATAAAAAAATATTCAGAGGGGTCTTGATTTACTCCACCCATATGATTATAATTGAGGGAATGACAGGTTAATCTCTAACCTAATAGATCATTCAACTGGGAGGGAGCAGGTGAATTCAACACGACTCTTTAGGGATGGGCGACAAATTCTTCTCTGCTTGCTTTCAATTCCTGGCAAGCAGAAAAAAAAATGTAGACAGGATTTATAGATGGAACAATATTAAAATGGGGATGTGGTAATCTGTAAGTTCAAAATTTATATCTTCTAATTTTAATTACTTCTGTGATGAGCAATGAGAAAGGTAACAGTATGTAAGAATCATATCCAAGTGCACTAAAATCCTGACTTTGCCTTCACTGAGAAAATGTCAGCATTGAATTGGCTGAAAAAGGAATTGCAAATGGCACGAAATTGCTAAGGAACAGGGCCTAAGCTAATCACAGCAAGCAAATAATGTGGAGAAATTATTCAAAATCATCCTCTTGGTCCAGCAGGAGAGAGGATTGACTTAGACACTATTGAAACTTTCTGTGATCTATGTGATAGGGTAGGTAAGTTTGGAAGGATGCTAATGGCCATATAGTTAGGGCAGCAGAAGAGGGGATCCCCCGGCAATTTTCCTCTCTGGATGCTTGCCCAGAGTGAACAATTCACAGTATGGACAGTTAAGGGCCACTGCTTGAGCCCATATCCTAGCTATATTTTGTTTCGTATTAAGAAGGCATCCAGGTCACTTGTTTTTTTTTAACTCAAGCACAGCTCTATTCCTGCTAAGCCCACTGGAAGCAGTGCATGTGCAGTCAGAGGCCAGCACCAGGAGCCAGCCGACTTGCATGGGCTCCATATCCTGGCCCATGCTACTCAAAAACCATCCTGAGATGCCCTAAGACCTCTGTTATCAGGTCTTCTAGCCCCATTTTCCCCTGGATAATAAAAAGCTAATAGGTTATGTCCCGTAACAGTAAGGAAAAAAAGCAAAAGCTTAGGAAAAAGACTGCCAATTCAAAATCAAAATGACACATACAAAATTTTAATTTACACTGTCAGCTTCCGTTGCAGGACTTGTATTTGATAAAGTTTCTTTGTCCTTCTCTTACACATTAAATGATTTAGGGCCTTATCCTAAAGCTTTTATGCCTTCACTTATTTTCTGTGTCTGTTCCTGAGATAAGGTGCAATATACATGTACCTGCAGATCCAGGGTCTAAGTGACTGTTTCCATCTCCTTGTTTGTAATGTATTGATTATCTCTTTGCACTTTTGCCTTATTTTCCTGGCAAAACCTTTCAAAGTCCAAGGAAATAAAGCAATACTTCCCTCTGCTGGAAGTCTTTGGAGTTCTGGAAATAAATCTGAAATGCAACATTTTTCTGAGCTACTTTTGTGCTGTACTTTGCTTAAGACAGACAGCAGCAGCAGGGAAAGAAGAAAAAGGAGGATTCAAGGTTTTTTGGGTGGGCGAAGGTAGGGGGGAGGTGTTATTTTCCATGGATTATAGCTTTGGAGCCTCTTACATAACTTTTTTTTTTCTCCAAATTTTAGTCACTGTGTCATATTTATTATGTACATTATTAATGCATTTCTGAGAACTCTCATGCTATGCAGGCCTTTTGCCCAGATGTTTAAAGTTTCACTGTGTATGCAATTTTCTGAATCTGCTGCATGGTTATTTCACAGATTTTCTCTAGCTACTATTGCATGGTTTCTACCATGACTCCTGTGAAAGATTTGAAAAAATCACACAGCACCAGCAAGTATCTTTGAAGTTCCCATCTGGGGAGTCAATCAGTTGCTGTCAGGAGAAGGCTCTCGTGGACATGGAAAATTTCGGTTCTGATTTATAAATCTTGTTGAGGTTGTTCCACAGGACTGGAAAAGGTAATTCTGTCTTTAGCTATGGGAGCCATGAGATTTCTAGCTTTCTTTATAAATCAAAATAATGTAAAGCAAGGTCAGGCATTCCACACCAGCTGTCCCATTCCTGATTTTCAGGCATCATCTACTGGCAGCTGTCCATAAGCTTTTATATAGAGAGAGGGATTTCCACTGGTTGGAGAGGCCAACAAGGAAATATGATAATAGAGGAAACTTATACTGAGCAATTCCCAGATTGCTTACACTGAGTATTCCCTGGTTTGTGTCTCTTAGTCCTGCCATGTTGCTTTCCAATCTATCATAGAGTCCTGCAGAATAACTATTACCTTGCATACCTTCTGATTCTGCATAACTTTCTTCTGTAATCAAGTTAGAACTACAAAAGTAAGTCAGATTATCATCTACAAATATATTTTCGTATGAAGTCTGAAGTGTCCTGGATTGCTCTTTATCTGATGAGGTATCAGTATTTAACACCTCTTTAACTGGTGAGGTAACGGATGATGTATTTTAGCCCCTACTCAACACTACCATCTCTGAGCTGAAGCACAAAACTAAACAAGGGCAGAACTACAGGTGGGAAAACAGCCAGAAGATACCTTTTTCAATAGGAATCAATATAATTTTAGGTAAGAACTTTGTGGTCAAATCCTGGAACCTTCTTTGGTGCACATCCAGTTCTTGCTGAAGGAAAGCTTGTACTGGTTCAGTATTAACTCCCAAGGACAGCAGCACTAATCCAATGCTCACATTTTGCCAGGGCTTTGGAATTAACACCTGCTACTTTGGAAAAAGCACCATGGAATCTCTTGGAGGCTAAAAGAGGTCAGATCGACCTCCCATGCATTGTAAGGTCCTCTTAAGTCACTAGATTAGCAAGCTGTCTGTAAAGCTGAAAGGTGATAACACAACTTTATTCATGGCTTTGACGTAGTTGTCAGAAGAGTTTTTTTCTTCTTTTTGTTCATTTAAGACTGTTCACCTGATTTGCAAAGGATCTCAGATACTATGTTTTTTTCCTGCAACCAGGAAAGTGTTTGCCTGCAGTCTGAGAGGGAAGGGAAATGTACTGTTGCTAAAAATGACCATACTGTCACTTCTGGCAGGTCATGAGCTAATTTTTACGCCAGCAGCTAAGCAGTCATGCTCAGCTAGCTCTGTTGAATGAAATCAGGTTGCATGTATGAGTAACTACTTACTCAGACTCATAAGGAATTCAAAATCTGGTCATTTAAAGTCAGAATCAGATAGGAGAATACCATAGTAGATCACAAGGCCTAAATCACATTGTAAGAGAGGACTTTGTGTTCTCAGATAATCAGAGCAGTGGGACCTCAGGTCTTGGCATTTTGTGTCAAGCATAAAAAGGGCCTTTTTTTTTTTTTTTTTTGGAAGAAAACAGCACACCAACCTCCCAGAAACAGCATAGCTGGAAAGAATAGAGCAGGAGAGATTGCCTTTTAGGGCAAATCTCTCAGCCATTCACTGATTTATTATTAACATTCTTACTGCTGTTGTGCTAAAAGGCTCCAGCTAGCTTGCTTTCCGCTAGGCTAAGTGCCACACTGATGACTTTATCTACAGCTCAGGCTCAAGTTCAGCCTATGTTCAAAGCTCTGGATCATCAGTGCTGCATCCAGTGGAAAGAGAACTGCTGGTCCCCTAAAAAGGGAAACTGGGGCAGAGGAGGAGACATTCCCAGATGAGGTCTGCCCTGATAGCTCAAAACCTTTGGCTCTGAACTTGGGATATAACTAGAGAAAAATAACCGAAAGCCTCCTTAAGTGCCTCTACAGAATTTCAGATCTGACTCTTCAGAGCTCTATGCCTTGCTTCCAAATCCAAGGCATTTGCAGAATGAGAAGGTTTCAACCAGCACTGAGTATATCACGAACTGCTTTAAACAAAGTCTGATAATCAAAATCCCACAGTATCTGTTGCCATTGGTTTCATGCTGTGGCTTTGCTAATTGCCAGTAATGGAGGAGTTGTACATTCAACCATTGCAACATTTGGGACTTTTGTTTTTTTTTAATGGTAGCCTTTGTCCTCCATGTCGAACCCATCGAATCATTTACTGTAGACATCTGGACTGACACATCCTCAGAATGAGCTGTCCGTCTCCTGTGACAGAAGGGAAGAAGCTGCGCATCCCCTCCATGATTTGAAAAAAAATGATGTCCTCAATTTGATGTTGTTTGGCCACCACATCCCTCTGATTGAATACACCTAGCAGGGTCAGGGTGCCTGTTGCTTCTGAAGTACTGCCCTTCCATGTTTTACCATGAACTCGTGGTCCACCTCAGCAGGACCAACCTTGAAGAAAGCCATGTGAGCCTTCATCTTACTCCTTTGAACTTATGCTTTGCTAGGTGCAAATTTACCAGGTTAGAGGGAGCACGAGTAAGCTCAGGATTATTGTTTCAGTCTGGATAGCAGTGAAAAAATGCAGCTTACAGCAAGTGAGAGCTGCTAAATAAGGTTTCTTCTGTTCTTGAACTTGAAACCAAAGATGTAGGATTGCAATACATCAAACAGAAGCTGCAGCATCTGGGAGTTGGTTAGCAATGTGTGTCAGGAGCACTAAACTTCAGCCTTCAGGGTGCTGTGGGGTAGCATGAAATAGCCACAAAGACACTGAATCCTAGAGGGTTTCGTTTTGTAGTTCTGCCTCTGAATAACCAAAACTGATTAATCTGTTGTCAGAACAGGATTTTGTGGATATATACAAGCATTAAGCATGCTTTAAAAAACAGTCAAAGGAAGCTAAGATCAAACAAATAGCATGTGATACACTTGTAACTTCTGTAAAATCCTAAATTGAGCAGTTTAAGACATGTTGCCCTCTAGCACCATCCATCTAGGGCTTTGCAGCTCCCAGGCCATGAAAAGCTGGCCACTGCATCAGTGGGCTGTGCTATACATTGCTCAAACAGCATGGCCTGCTTGGCTCTGACAGCCAAGACAGTCTCCTTGCATTTTAAATGCCCTGCTCATCACTCATTAGACTTCCCAACACAAAGGAGGTTGAGAAAACCTTTTGAGCCTAATAACCTGTGTATTAAGGGCATTATAGAGTACCTTTGCTGGGATCTAACACCACCACCTTGGGAGGAACTCATTGACACCTCCTTCTTCTAGTGTGGGCACCACTGTGGGGTCCATGGCTGTGCCAGACAAGGCCCAGGCTCTGGCAAGGCTGAAGCCAGCACAGAGTTATGCATAGGGTGGGCTGGGGGCAGCTGGAGTGCCCATACACATGCACTCGTTGTAGATTGTGCAGAGTGTAAGAAGATAGAACACTCAATGTGAAAACTCTTTGTTGTCATTGAGCAGCGATACCTTATAAAGATTTCTTTAAAAAGGGAACAGAATTTGCTTTGGATTCAATCCTGGAAGAACTGACACACACGGGTCCCTTGGCTGCCGGCGCAGGGGCTATCTCTGACTCCAGTGGGAATTGTGCGTAGGCGTCTAAGGACACACTGAGGCTGGAACAGCGTGCAAAACAGAGAAGAACTGCTCTACTGCAAAGGTTGCCTTACACAACTACACACAACTACGCACTGAAAGGACACGCCACCAGAAAACCAAGCTGGCTCTCACTTGAGCATTCCTGCAGCTTTGCTCTAAAAGCAAGACTCCTCACAGATTATAAAACAGCACGCTGGGAGCAAACACAGAGGTAATGCAATCAACGCTGGCAGGGTTCTCCCTGTGCCAAGTTTCTTAATCAAGGTGGTATGTCCTTCTGAAACGCAGCCACATGACGTCAAACATGAAGCAGGTATTACAGACAGAATTCTGAGACCCAATGCAATCCAAATTAAATATTCAAAGTAGTTCATTCTAATGGTCACCCTCTACACATATTTGTTTTCCCATTTGCCTTAAATAAAACATCAAACCCAAAGAATCATATATGCTTTTCAGTCTTTTTTCAAAGGACCTAGATGTTCTAGACGTTTAGGAGTTTATTTTGCCTATCTCTGGACTTCATCTAATTTATTTGCAACTTTTATTCCAGATCCCACAGGATTCTTGCTCATATACTCATTAAACACATTTTCAGTCCATTTATACAGCAACAATAGTTTTACATGGCGGCTCCATAAAATGTGAGAAGAGCTAAGCAGTCTGTCTTTGCAATCAAGTTACTTTAGGGCAGCAGCAAAGAGGAGAAAAGCCTCCTACTCTGTCTCCACATATGGCTGACTTGTATTTGGCTTGTGATCCTTTTTTTTTTTTTTTGCCTTTGCTGCTGCAAAAGCACTTACTCCTTATTGGTAATTATGCCTTTGATTTTTGCCTTGCCAGACACAGTGTTTTGCGCTGGTCATGGAATTAATCAGATGAAACTTAATAATGACATTTCTCCAATTGCTTTCATTTGGAGCATTCCTTCTGCTCCCTATGGTAATCCCCATCTCCTCTTAGCTTAGTGCCTTGAGTTTCTCCACTACCTGATGATAAAGTCCATTGGCTCCAGCGATAACTAATTTATTAAAATAAAATATTTCTTATTCTTTGCTGTTCTAGCCCATGCTGTGTGCCTCATGGGTAAAATTGTGTTGAAATCGTAAGTTTGGAACAAAATAACACACAGAATATTTCAACCTTCTCTTATCCTATACAGACTAGAGTATTGGGAGCAATTTCATCCTAGGACAAGGAAAAGATTTCTCTCTCAATCAAAAGATTTTAGGGATTTTAAAGCTGGACAGTATAGCCATGTGAGTGTGGGTGAACGGGCAAGGTAAGTATTCCATTTGGGTCTACTAGTCTTCTTTATTAAGAAATTAAGCTTCACTTTATAATTCAAATATGTTTCTAGAATTGTTAAGTGATTCTTTGTCTGCCTTTAGCTTGATACCTGCTTTTCATTGCTACATGCTTGTGCAGTCACCATTTATGCAATACTCTTGCTGTCTTTCTTTTTGTACTTTTCAGTCATTAAAGTAATCCTCAAGCACTGTCTTTCCTATCATAGCTGCACATGAGAAGGATAATTTCTTTTAGAAATACTGCAACTGCCTGTATTTTTCTTTCCCCTTTTATTGCATCCTAACTGATAGATTTTAAGGACAGGGATTGCTATCTGCTCTCACCTCTGAAGACCACAGACCAAAAGACTCCTCACGATTTTGTGAGGAAAAAAAGATAAAGCCCTGAGGTAAAGATTTCAGGCACTGGCATATCTACCATGACAACAATCAAGCATTTCCAAGAATAGCTGCATTATTGCAGCTAAATAAGTGATACATCAATGTAAGTGTCCTACAATCCAGCAGCAGCATACGGAAGAGAGCCCAGTCATGCCACGATCCCAGAGTCCAGCTTTCTGTTCAGCAACACTACCTCTAAAAGTCTATTTTTTCCATTGTGCTTCTCTGCACCTTTATGCTCGAAACTGAGTACACTCGACCAAACGCTATTGATTAAAACATTATGGTATCACATTACTTTCAATAGCACTCTGCTCCAACCCAAAATAGCATTTGCTTTTGATCCTCTGTACCAGATGTTTTCACTGATCTATCCGCAAGGACATCTGATTTCCTGAGTAGCTACAAATCATTTGCAACTCAGATTACTCCTCCCATATGCATACACAGTAGGTAACGTGCCATTGTGTGACTATGTTGAGTGGCTTAGTCTGGTCACTCTGACTATTTAGTTCCTCACAAGCCTCATCAGTATTTTAGACTAGCCTAGAAAAAAATGTTATCTGCAAGAGTTATCACTAATTCTCTTTATTCTCTCTTCCAACAGCTTAAGACGAAGCAGTATGTTTTTAAAACCTCAGTCAAACAGGTCCATATGTTATCAAATCTACAACCATCATCAAAAACCCCTTTTGCACATATGCATTAGCCATATTACTTATACATCACTTACTTATATAAGTGATCTTACTTATCTATACATCTTATTCATCACTAGATGAACTAGATAGATCTATCTGTCTAAGTGATGATCACTACATCACTTATCTGTCAAAGAAGAAGAGACATCATTCTGGAATAGTCTAGAAATTTTGCTTCTTTCTGGATATTAAATTGATGTTCATCTCTTCTAGACTACAGAAGAGGTAGTTGAAAGAATAAGAGAGTAGAGTACTATTTAAGTTTTCTTACATAACTATGAAAACAAATAAGTACCTAAACATTCTAGTCTGAAGCAGAAGACTACGTCATGGTTCATCAGCAATATTCAAGGGAGACTGCCACAACTCAATGAGAATTTCTCCCATAAGATCCAACAGAAAGACTCTCAGCAGAGAGTCTCTCTCTCATTCCAAGTGTACTGGTCTAAGTGCCTCATCAACAACAACAACAACAAAAAATGTGCAGTTAAAAGTAGGATCTAGACGCTTAGACACTTAATTTAAAAAACTCATATCCTCAGACCTCTGTTGAGCTGCCATATCTTGCTATGCACAAATTGAGCTGAAGCAAGACACAGGAAAAAAAAGAAGTTATTCTGCAGGATGGTTTTCTGAGAGGCAACGGAGAAAACTTTGCTGGCACAGAGGGAATGGTCATCAGGGTGCTGAGCAGCAGATGGCAAAGAAGCGTAAGGACATAAAGACATGATGGAAACCATGACCTTCGGTTTCCAAGTCATATTTTCTTATATCTTAGTGTTCATAATGATAGGAGAGCCCATTTCATGTTACCTTGAGTTCCCAGTGAAAATAAGTATAGGCAATGTCTCTTTATCCTTCTGTCTACCAGTTCTTCCTGAACATAGAAGTCTTAAAGAAAAAAATATTTCTGAGAGTTGTGTAAAAAACAGTATCTAAACACATAAGAGAGATCCAAATCAGGGTCTTCACCAGAGAAAAGACTACAAATTGAGCTTGCTGTCTCTGGCCTTTTTGGCCATTTGACCATATTTCAAGCCAGACACAACATGTCTTGCCTCTTGTCCAGCCAGCAGTTAGGCAAAAAGGCAGGGTGCTATAGATAGGCTTAAGGAGCATGGAGGGAAGAAGGAAATATTGCCAAGAGCTATAAAAAATATGATTTTTGCAGACATAGAGAAGCAACTCAGTTTAGATTGCACAGAAGCAGCTGGTCCTAGCTCCCCTGGGCTTCCACATTCAGCAAGAGCTAGGAGTATTAAATGGCAAAATACTTCAAGTTAAATAAAAGCTCCAGCTGAGCACTAAACCACACCTCACTGTCTTTCCCCAGGATGAGCCCTGCCTTTTCCAGCCATTCTTCAAGCATGAGTAACACATTAGATTCCATCAGAGCCATCTCCAGACTTCTTAGCAATAAGGGCAGAGTGAGCTTGCCTCCACAGCCTCTCATCCTGTATTTGAGAGGCTGGGAAGAGGCTGTTCTTGTCCCTGGAAGAGGAGGCAATGGCGTGGAGCAGTCCAATCCTGGAGCCCACTGGGACAGGGCAATGAGCTGATGACTGTGGCTACTGTGAATGACCAGGTACCAGCTCAGCATCAACCCCACTGAGTCCCTAAATGGTGGAAAACAGCAAATCTGTCTTGCTAGGACTTGGGATTTAGCTTTGAAGTCCTAAGCCTATTTTTTGGATATGTTGCTCTTTGCAAGGAAATATCAGAGAGTCTAGAGACAGAGGGATGTACTCAGTGAATTCTTCAGCTTCTTGACATTTAGCAAGGCAGGGGAAATCCTGGCTTCCCGTAGGAGAACCATCTCTGCATTTAATCTGAAAAGTGTGGAGTCTTAAAAAAAAAAAAAAAAAAGAAAAGAAAAGACAAAGTTTTCCAAAAAATTTGCCTGTTGCAAAAACCAAATTAGAAATAAATTATTTTTTCATTCCTAATTGCTCACAATACAGTCAATAAAATCAGCCAACCAGCCTCATCTGAGAAGCCTCAGACATTTTGAAGAGTTTTCTTTGCCTCTTTGAGGACAGCAAAAGTAAGATAAATGGCATGAAAAATAAAAAAGGTTTTCCACATGTGCTTAAGGAGAACACTGTATAGTGTTATATTTCACATTTGAGGAAGGATGAACAGGGCCAAAGATTTGATATGTGTTTTTGCAATACAGATATTCTGGTAGGTTTGCAACCACTAAAATGATGTGTTTCTGGTGGGGATATGCACTCCATTATCTAAGAAATTGAATCATTATTCCTCAGCTGTAGTGTTACGGCATATTTTTAATTGGGAGCTTGTGCTGATAACAAATAAAAGCACATCATCTTTTCCAGGAAGCTAGCCTAATGCAGAGATCCATTTGATCTTTTGATTTCTCTATCGACTTTGTGCTGCATGCCAAAATAACAAGTCATGCCTTCATGTCACCGCTAGAAATGAGCTTAGCCAGAGTTCATCTCCAGACGGAAAACATACCCAAAGTCTGAAGGGATTTTAAATCACTAAATCATAAATCGGGAAGCAACATCAAATACCAGAGTTAGGAAGAATTTGGGAGGGTGAGAGTAAAAGTGAAAAAAAAAAAAAGAAATGAAATGAAATGAAGAGAAAAGAAGAGAAAAGAGAAAAAAGGAAGGGAAGGGAAGGGAAGGGAAGGGAAGGGAAGGGAAGGGAAGGG
>JAVCKT010033637.1:0-15620 GCA_032273925.1 Rhynchotus rufescens
CCGGCCGGGGGCACCGGGCACCCGCAGCGCGGCCCCGGGCTCGGCAGCGCCCGCGGCTCGAGCCAGGCGCTGGGAGCGAGAACCACGACAGCGCTGGGCAGGTCCCCTTCTCCAGAGCCAGAGGGGCCCAGCAGGCAGCTCTGCCCCACACCTGGAAGGGCTCCGGGGCACCTCGGGTTACTTGAGCAAATAAACTCGCTAACACGGTGACCTCCGCAACAGGTTAATCCATCCTTCACACCGCTCGTGCTCGCAGACTGAACCTACTCCAAGCGCTGCTGGGACTCCGCGCGGCCCATGGCGCGTCGGCCACCGGGAAAAATCTGCAGGGACAACATACCTCACTCCCGGGAATTTCACCTGGCCCTCCTGCAGTTATTTATTTTGTGCAAAATTGAAACAGTGTGTGGTACTTGCATGTTGCATTCTTTACAAAAACCCTTTCTCCCCCCACCCATTGTTTAAAACATTTATATAAATTTTATTTAAACAGAAAGTTAGAAATCTTATTTACAATTTCTTTTTTTTCTCCCAAAAGAGCATCTAAAATCAAATCCCAAACCCTCCAAGAGGATATAAATTTAAACTTGATTAAAAAAAAAAAGAAAAAAAAAAGAAAAATGAAATTGCTAAGCTATCCCTCCCAACATCTACAAATAAATATGGCATTGAACAGAAGCCGATTTGGAAAGGGTCCTCTGTAGCTCAATCTGTAGATCCCAAGAATAAATTAGGGCTTCAAAATTTCCTGGTCTTCAAATTGATTCATTCCATTGCTTGAGGTATAGAATTTATCTTGGTTAGTCAGAATCCCCCGTGAAGCTCCACGCTCCATCAGCTGGACCTCGGATTCCTCTTAGGTATCGTTTGCTGGCCGGCCCGCGCCGGCCGCGCTCGCGGCGCCCGTTCGGCTACGACCTGGCGCTGCAGGCGGGTGTTACTGCAGGCCCTCCTCCTCCGCGCAGCCTCCTCCCACCGTGAAGCGGAATTCCTGCAGGTTGGAAACTCCGTGGAAATGCACGAAAGCACCAGCCACGACAAAGACGTGGAACAGCTGGTGGGAGTGGAACTGCGGAAAACAAAACACTTGCGTTCAGCCGGGGTCCCGTGGGGGCTAACGACGCCCTGCCGCCACAGAACAGCCGTACGGTCATCTGAGGTATATGCCAGGACACAGGGCAGCACCTCAACTCACAAGGTTATTTAAACCATGAATTAAGTCTATCCCTCTCCTACCATTAGCAAAGGGAAGCACATTCTCCACACAACCCTTTCCACGGTCAACATAATCACCTGATCAACCAACAAATGCTGCACAAGTGCTGCAGCGCATCCTTGGTGAGAGCCGCCAACATTTTAGAGCTTTGGAGGGGAGCCCGGAAGAGCAACCTGCCCAAGCGAGCCCCTGGGCAGCCAACGGGTACAGCGCTCACTGGTGGGCTGTGCTTAGAGGGGCGATGCCACACGGCGACGGGCATGAACTCTGCGCTGGTCACAGGCATGAGTTTTATCAAGTAGATTTTCAAAGCATCATTACTTGGTTTCTCTGCCACAATGAGACAGGGCAGAAAGACAACATGATGGTATATGAAAACCCTGACAGAACCAGATGTTCTGAATGAAAGCTCAGGATGCCAGTGATCATAGTCTAGGGAACAAAAGCCATGAGGGAGCTACATGACAAAGCACACGCTTGTTTGAGGGAAGATAGACCACTATGGATAATGGTCTTCAATAATCTCTGTGCATGTGCAGTGCAGGCTCCATGGCAAGCTGGGACAAAGAGATGAAGGCACAGCAGTGCTTTTGGAGTCCCTCAATATCATAACAAGGTTTGGTTGGGCCATTTGAATAATGATGCCTCTGGTATCTCCTCACCTGGCAAACTGGTGCTGTGCAGAAGCTACTCAATCCAGGCACCATCCCTGTTTTAAGTCTTTTACAGGTGCCTTAAGCTGGTCTAATGGAAGTACTACAACCTAACATACTTCCCAAAAAGCCCAATCCCCTCTAAACTTTGGCCTCATTCCTCCCTATTCCTTTCTCCACGTTCCCCACACATCCCCCTACCCAATCCTCACAACCCTTTTCTTCACCCACACTCACCCACCCCCTACTTGCCCTTCTTCAGGGCCAGAGAGATCCTTCCTTAGTCTGAGGAGACAGACAGTGAGGATCCTGGAAGCAGCCACAGGCTTTTGCTTCCCGAGGTAACTAACACGTGTAAGATCCACACGCCACGCTGCTCAGCCCTCAGCAGAAGCCGCTGAGGCTATGAGGCTGCCAGGCCCAGTGCTGGGTTGGGCTTGCGCGCCAGCCTGTGGTGGGGAGATCACCCAGAGGGGCAGCACATCCGTCGGCCCTGGGGAAGCCACAGCTGTTGGGCCACTGGGACCTGGGCTCCCACGGAGCTGTTCAGGACAGGCCAGAGGACACCCAAGGCGGTCGGGGTCCTCGCTCGGTCATCGCGTGAACTCACCCAGATATCGCACTTGCCGGGGAAGAACCTCTCGGGGATGCGGGCGGCGTAGAGCGCGGCACCGGTGATGTACAGGCAGGCCATGAGCGCCAGCCAGCCTATCTGCCCCATCGTGGCTGCCTTCAGGAGCCCCTCCGAGATGACAAAGTGCAGGGTGGGAATGACCCCGCTAAGACCTAGACCTAGAAATACTCCTGGGAGGTTAAAAAAAAAAAAAAAAGTGGTAGAGTCAGGTTTGAACACGGTGTCAGCACACAAACAAAAAGGAACAAAATAAAACAATGAAGGGCTCACTCAGTGTTTGCAAAAGCAGCAGAAAGGTGACAACTGTAGACACTGAAAGTCCTCAGGATAGTTTTAATGGAAAGTAAGAATACAGGGAATTCCTTGGTATACTAGAAGTTCCTTGATTAAACATTCCTGCAGATACTCAAACATTTCCTTTGATGACTGTATCTGCCAGCTTTGATATACGCAGAGCTAGTTACAGTTCTTGGACTGTAGAGGGCACTGACAATACACAGACTATGTCACACTTTACCATAACCTCTGAGGATCAAGCCAACGAGGAGTGACAAGGAGATTTGCCATTACAGTGTACAAGCAATCGTCAAAAACAGAATGGTAGCATCTGAGGCTCATCTGCCCTCTATGAGGATATGATTTACTCAGATTTTAGCAAAACTTATTTTGGAACCTTTGGTCGTGTGAGCAGAAAAGCTGGGCTCTGTCTCAAATATGTATTTTCCTTAGACATACTCAGATTAATTCAGTCATTCAGATGATTTGCTAATGTCTGAGCCTAGTGTTACAGAAAACGTTAGCAGCTCAAGGAATATATGTCTACATCCACCAAGCAACCCAGTCACTTTTCTAGAAAGCATGGTTGCTTGATAGTGCCAGAAATACCTTGTACTAAGGTATTTCCTATTACACGTGTCAGTGACCACTTCAGAAATGCACTGCCAGGACTTGTGCTAGTGGTTATTTCTGTGTATATCCAGGAGGCTCTAAGAACACCCACTGAGCTCCCAACCCAAGAACTGTTCCTGAATCCAAAATGTTCTGTAAGGTTACATACGCTCTCCCCCACACTGTCTTTTCAAATGATAAATAGGAAGGAGGGAAGACAGTCAAGAAGCAAAACAGTTAACTTCAGGTCTTACCTGCCCTTACACCCCGGTATTGAGGGGTTGCAAACATGTCCCACTGTGAGACAATTATGGCTGCAATGCCCAGGACACAAATCACAATCAAGTAGATGAAGCAAGGCTGTGGGTTGCAGTAGAAGGAGTAGTACAGCCACGGTACAAAGCTGCCCATAATGAGAAGTGCAATGCCAGAATAATCCAGCCTAGAGTGGAATAAAAAAAAAAAATCAACTTGATTTAAAACATGAAACTTAAGAAGTTTTCATGCTGACACTTCTCTAGTACTTCCAGCAAGGGCCTATTTATCTGCAAAATAAAGTTGTTCTCATTATCAAAACTTATTCCTTGACTGCAAATTTCTGCCAGTTCCCTACTATATGTAATGCGTTACCTTGGTAGGCAACTAGTAAGGTCATTTTGGACAGTCATCAGCAGGAATATATGGCAGCCTTTAGATCAAGACCTTTTGAAGGAACCTCAGATTAACCTTTGGATGAGGATATGGTGCTTGAGCACACATAAGGCACACAGCATGGTAGGAGAGCACAGCCAACAAAAACACTTTTGTGTCTGACAAGTATGTGTTAGGAAAGCATTGGCTTAAGTGACCACTGGGGAATAGTACCACATTTTTTCTGCAGAGCTGTATTTTTTTTTCTAGACATCAATGAATTTTTCTAGACATCAATAAAAAAAATCTTACAGCCCCCACACCCCCATTTTTTTTTTTTTGGCCACTCCACGGCAAAATGTTAATGCAAAAAAAGATGAAGTTAAGTCTTCAGTGGAGGATTTTAATTATTGAGTTATTTTGGAGATGGTCTTGCAGGTTTCATGAACCTAGGCTGAGCAATATTAGGAAATAAAAGGTAGAAATATAAGGTATACAGCATCTAGCCAAGGCAGAATGCTTAGTAAAACAATGACAACAAGAAGAACAAAAAAACTTAAAAAAGGAAAAGAAAGAAATGAAAAAGGACATCGTGAAACATGTGCTGAAGCTGTCTTAAAAGGACATCTTGAAACACGTGCTGAAGCTGTCTTATATAAGAAAAGTTAAGACCTGAAGTTACCCAAAATAATCTGAAGTGACAGCAGTGAGTGACAGCCACATTAATAATTCAAAGCCCCGTAACTAAGCTCTAGGTATATGACTTACAGCAGTAACATAGATGCACATGCCTGCCAAACAGCAGTTAAGAAAAGTTTCACGACTAAAACAGCAGCACAAAAACAACTGTGATGCAGCAAATAACAACAAGACAGACTGCATTGAATCTTCACTCAGTTCTGTTCCACAAGACAGGCGACGAGGTAACGCAGAACTCGCACGCTGTGGCTCCAGGCTGGAGTCCCAGCTCTGGCTTCCCAACTGTTTCTGGTGTGAGCTACCCTGTCCCCTAGACACTTACTTGGAGAAGAGCCTAGAAACACCTTCTGAGTGGCAATAAACGGTGTGGAAGAGCCAGGAGAAGGAGAGGCAAAGGATGGCTCCCAGGAAGAACAATCCAACCACCACCTTCTCCTGCACAGGTGCTACAAAGGACATGTTTGGCCGGAACATGTAGAAGATTCCCAGACACAGGAAGAACACACATCCTGCATAACAAGAAGGCAGAAAGGTGTCAAGTTCATGCAAGCTGAAAGCTTCCTTTACCTCCACCTCAAAAAAAAAGTATGGGAGTTCTAAACACTGGAATTGCATGACAACTAATGGCACTCATTTAGGCAACCACATTTCTGTCTCAGCCTGTAGCAATACAGACACATGTGGACTGTATTTTTACTTGTTTTGCAAGACACCTATTTTGCAAAAATGCAAAAGCAGGACACAGGTCTTTTTTTGAAGCTCAAATAAATCCTTTCCTTTCAAAGTTCCTTGTAAGCTGAAAAAACATTTAAACAAGTTGCAAGATAGGTGGGTATCTGTGGCCAAAAATGTGAATTCAGTGAACACCAACAGCACTTCGGAATAGAGACTATTTGTATTTTATTAACCATCAGTATGTTGAATGTCACAAAGACTCATTTAGTCTCAACAGAAGAAAATTTCAAGTTAATCTAACAGGTTACTAATGGAAGGGTAATGTTTACTACCCTCTACTCCTTCCCTTCTTGCTCTCAAAAGACTAATAACTGTTAAAGCACATTGAAATTACCTAGAAGATGTGTCCAGATGTTACCAGTCTCTGTGTGTATTCTGAAGATGCTCTTGAAACAAGCCCGGAAGGAAGGCATGGGGGGTCTGTGCCCATGCAACAAGTAGTCGTTGTCCTTCAGCCAGTCGGGCAGAACATCGTGGGGAATGACTCTCCACCGGCCCTCCCACACCTGGAGGTTAGGAAGGGTTTGGTTAAACACAGATAATCGAGTTCCATTAAGTCTAGCAAAAACGAGGAAATCCAAATTAGCAGAACTGATAAGTTAGCAAGCAAGTACAGTGAACAGAGAAATGGGTCAATGCAACACTTCTGTAAAAAGCCTTTACTCTTGAAATATGATGTCAGGTCATTATTCCCTATTCAACTCTGTTTCATTACGGACTTGAGCTGCACCAAAAAAAAAAAAAAAAAAAAAAAAACAAGCCACTTCAACATCTCATTTACATGGGAAAGTTACCGGGCCTTTCACTGCTTAATGAAGGGAAAGCAGCTAATCTGGTTGTACATTCTGCTCTATGTATTTTCACAGATCTCCCCTTTCATTTAATCAAGGAAAGTAGCCTGTAGCTAGCCTAGCCATCAGCAATAATTTAGGCTATCAGCAGGAATGGACAAGGGAATCCAGGGAGAAGTGTCCGCAGCTTTATCCAGGATGGGGAAGGAAGGGAGGAAAAGAGAAAAAAAAGACTCCACATTTCAAGAACAAGCATTTGCAAATGAGTTAAAGCAACAGATCCATGAGTCTCCCAGTTGTGCTGGATTTCTTCTTAAAGGAGCGAGCAGCTCTCCCCATGCACATGTATGCAGCTGATTCCAAACAAAAAAAGGGTGCCCAGCTGTTCTCAGCACTGCTTCAGTGACAGAAGACACAGGAAATCTTCAGTGTGGCTTCAGAAGCAGCACTGCCAAGCACGGGGGGGGCAGGGGTGCTTTATGTACCGGGGCGCTTTCTGCAACGTTCCTTGGATTTGCCGTCTGGCTAGTAAGACGGGAGGCAGCCTGAAGAATCCTGCAACACTAAGTTCAGAGACTGCATTCTTATTTCAGTTTCAACATCAAGAGGCCACAGTGTTTTCAGTCAGTTTTGCTCAGTGTTTCCCAGAAGCTTAACAAAACTAAGTAGAATTACTATCCCAGCTAAAGACAGGATGCTCCCCAATCAAAAATACGCCCAACAAAAGAATTAACTTGTTTACTTCATGAAAATATATCTGAATTTTGACCAGCAAGAGAAAATTTGTTTTACATAATGTATCCTGCAGACACCCAAAAAGAAGAAGAGTTTATAGGGGAAAAAAAACACCAAAAAAAACAGAAGAAGCCTTAGTAACTAGGGCTGCTTCTGTAAAAATCAAGTAACAGCTCAGAAAACCATGAGCACCAAGTGCATGAAGGGGCAAAACTCCTTTACCAAAAAGAAGGGCTAGAGACCAACACAGACCATGGCTTCAAAGCATAGCAAAAGCTGACCCAAGGTCATTAATATTTACAATATTAACAACGGATTTAATCAAATATACTTTTTAAAGAATCTCCTGTTTTGGTAATAATCAAAGCTAATCCTACAGTGCAGGCAAATGGTGCTGTGGAAAAACAAATGTGAGCAAGTCTGAAGCAGTCTGGGAAAAAGTGGCCTTGTAAATGAAAGTGCCTTCAACCAGAACCACTAGAGGCACAAATGCTTTATGCTGCCTTCCAGTCACTGGTGCTTCTCAGAGGCTTATCAGCTGCACGAACAGCTTTAGAGCTGCTGCTTCAATTTGTAACCCCTGTTGCTCCATGCTTTACACTTTATTCTTTTAGAGCTGACTGTGATCTCCCAAAGCTGTGAAGTCAGTGGTTACAAGAGATGCTCATTCCATGCTCTTCCCCACACAAACACTGCAGGGGCTGCAAGCTATAGATCCCGCTGGTCACCTGAGCTTCCTAAGCAAGGAAACTGCATGGGCAGCTTTTCATTTCTGTTTTTCACATGCTCTTACCTTGCACACGAATTCTTCCATTCTTTCCATAGCATGGTGTGCTTGCAGAAGAGGTGACATTCCCATAAACCCTTCATCTTCTTGAGGCAGTTCATCGTCGTGGTTATTCGTATCAGAACTCTGCAGAGAAGGGGGGAGGAGAGAAAATTTTTGTAGAAAGATGCAGAAAGGCAACGTTTAAAATACTAGACTGACTATTTGAGGTCCTCATAACTACAGAACTCTTCTTCCCTTGTAGGGATGGGATCCAAAATAACCTGGAAAGATATTAATACTTACTTTACATTCTCAGATACCTAAGAACAATTCACGTGTCAAAGTATCATACAGTCTGCACTTGTTTTCCCCAAGTTTAGAGGAAAGCAGTGGTGTGCTGTAAGGCACACTTCATTAGCCTACCCATCTCTACAAATAGATTAATTTCTACTTTATGTTTCAACACCCCTGCCCCTGCCTTAATGCCATTTAACGTATCTGGTGTTTTAGTATAAGAAAAAGCAAGCCAAGGGAAAGAATCTATCCACCTAGTCATAACCAATTTATCTCAAATTTTAGTTCAAACCTGAATATCTATTGTGTTTAACTGGCACTTCTGGCTACTCATAATCTAGTGACACATTTATTCATCTCTATATGACTTTCAACATATTTCAAAATGGAAGGGAGAAAAAAAAAGTAGCAGGATTTTCAGCTGATAAATATATCACTAATAAATATATAGGAGTCACTATGTTTGGTTGTTTTCTACACTCTGTTGACTCCCCATTTAAGTAACAACATGCAAGTAACCTACATACGATGCATTCTAGCTTTCCTTTCTAGAGAAGAGAAGAAAAGAAACGAAGGAAGGCATGCCCAATTTGTATGAGGCCCGTGGAGGCTGAGGGAGGTACTTCTCTCCCTCTGCTCAGCCTAAGCCCGACTAAGACTAAGAAGGAATCCTATCACTGTGCTGAACCTTCTGAAGGGAGAGTGGGAAGAGAATGGGGCCAGACTCTTCTCAACAGTGCCCAGTGACAGGATGAGATGCAAGGGACACAAATCCAACCACAGGAAGCTCCATTTGAACATGAGAAAAAAACTTGTTTTTTTACTGTGAGGGTGACTAAGCACAGACCCAGGTTGTTCAGAGTTGTTGCAGCGACTCTCTCTGAATATATCCAAATGCTGTCTGTGCACAGTCCTGGGCAATGGGCTTTAGGAGGCCCTGCTTGAGCAGGGAGGTTCTGCAGAGGTCCCTTCCAACCTCAACCAGTCTGTGATTCAGGGGTAAAGGAGTGGAATGAATGTGTCTACTTTGCTACCATCAACACCTTTAATACCTCAGCTTCCAAGGTAAATGAGTTTGAAGAAGTATCAAAGGAGAAAATCTTCTGTACCCTTCCAGTTCAACATAAGATGTCATCACCTACCTTGTGACCAAGCCAAGAAAACCCCACAGAGCATTTGCAGACTGGCCTCCTCCATAACACAAGCCAGGACATTTTTCTCCTTCCTATTCCCATATCAAGATTAACAACTTGATATCAAGATAAATTATCAGTAATTCAGTCTACAGTGACCGAGAACCTAATATATAAACTAATATCATCCTCTGAGTTTTGCATCAGAAATCAGATCTTACTACACGTGTTCTAGATGCAGCTCTCCTTAGGAGTAAGGCCTTGATAACCATTTCCATCAGCAAGTTAGCAGCTGCTAAAGGATCTCTACTTTAGGATCCTCAATTTTCAGCATTATTAACAACTCACTCAAGGTCTGGACAAGACACCCACCACAATAACCCGCGCTCACTTGCAAACCAAAGCAATCTTCAGTTTCCCAAATCACACCCTACAGGAAGGCAAGGCTGCTGCCAAGTTCCTGATGGGAGATGCACTGCTCTGTCTCCCTAACACCACCCAAGGCCAAGCTGGATGGGGTAGGGATGTTACCCCACATGAGCTTATGAAACTGGGTAAATTGAAAGGGGGAAAAAAAAAAGAGAGTCCTTCACTGAATCAAAGCTTACATTTAGTGTAGTCTGCTCAGTGACTCAACGCCAAGAAATGACCGTTTCCCTCTCCCCACATACTCCCATTTCTAGAATGATGGGAAGGCTTAATTTGAACTGACCGCGGGGCTTGAAGAGCGCTGCTATTTATGAGCTAGTCCAAAACGTTTGCATTTTGGCAAAGTGCCTGCAAACAAATCATTACTGAGCTTCTTTTAGCGATAAAAGGAATTTGTATCGTATATACAGTCCACATTACTGCCAGAAAATGGAACTGATTTTACTATTTCCTTCCTGCTATTAAGCTGCAAAATTAGCATTCAAGGAAAAAAACCTCAAGCTTCTGCTAAGGAGAAAAAATGAGGTTCACAGTGGAACATCTGTCCTCTCTCAACTCCTTCGACTGCTACCCCATTAAAGAATGGCAATCTATGTCTGCGGGAAGCTGGAAATATATAGTTGGAGTGCAACACCAATGCCATTTTTCACTTAGAATTTGAAGGAGTCTGTTGACCTTCACATTGTTCAGACAATGACTGAAGGGGAAATAAAACAGCTTCCACTTTTCTGTTTGGAAGGCATATACTGTTACTGTGAAGTTTCCTCTGCGACAAGTATCGTCTTTATCTTAGGGCTGGCATATCCTTTCTTCTTTGGCTGACTGCACCAAGAATCCAAAAGTCCTTCTTCCCAGACTATAACAACATAAGTAACCATGTGCTCTATGATTCGCTTTCAACTCTTTCTAAATTCTGGCCATTCTGGGGAAACATAGAGGAAATAACTCCACTTGTCTATGACAGTGTGAGAAATGAGATCCCAGAACAAAACTCAATACTCCCACTTTAAATGCAGTATGCTATATCCTGAATTGAGTATTTCCACAAGAAGTTTTTGTCTTTGTACTTTCCAGATTGTTGGCTCAGAAGATTTCCTCTCAAGTAGTATTTCAGATGTTCTTCCGTATTGTCTAATCTACTCAATGGCTTTTTATTTTTCCTCCATCTAAAACTCTGAGTAAATAACTCTGAGAAGTCCTTAGGACATTTGGAAATAATTGGTTTTGAAATGAAAGCCCTCTTTCACTTGCAACAAACTTCTTAGATCATCATCATCTGCCATTCTTTTGCTGTTCATATGTAGCAATGCCTAGATCCCATCTTTCATACAAGAAACCGTGGCTCCTACCTACCTATACCTTAGAGGGGCTCAATAACTCACCCTGTGGAAAACTTAATCCTTCCAATTTTCAACTTATAACCTTTGCAATTTCATAAAATATGAAAGCTACCAGACAGCACCAATACCTAATGATCTGTACACTAGGGAATGGAGGTATAAATGGATGCTGAATTGAATAAGTCTTACCAGTAAATAAACAAACTTGAGGGATGAGTAACAACAGTTGGAAGAAGACAGTTCTACTGGTTCAAATATATGCATTTTATTTTGACAAGTTCTTCAAATCCTTTGGTGCTAATAATGATGGACAAGAAGGTACAGGAAAACCAGCAGGATTTGGTTATAAAATAGGCAATACACTTTCAGGGACAACTCATGTTTTAAACAGGGATTTCAGAGACTGCTTTGGTAAGGATGAAAATGGCTCAGGGCTAAAGCCACTACTTAGAGCTGTGGAGAAAATAACAGAAAAAAAACTTTTCTGCGAGAGCCCAATTGCACACCATCCTACACTTTCTGGTGTTAGTAAGTTTATTTCAATATTCAAGTCTCATTCTCTGGCAATGGTACAAAAAGTATCGAATGTGGCTGTATTTAATACAAGAATTTGTGCCTGAATGGCATCCAAAAATTCAGATCGCATAGCAAAAAAAGAAAAAAAAATGTGACAAGCAACAAAACTACACCAAAACTTGCTCTGGTAAATTCAATACATCTGCCTACTGCAACAGCTTCTCCTTCTCAGACAGGTTCACGATTTCTTTGCACTCTCCTTCAGAGCTGTTAGCAGGTATACTGGTTATTAATGCAGGCACTGTGGAAAAGCCTGCCAGAAGTCAAGCCACAATAGCAGAGTAAGATTTCAGCAACTCTGCTCACTTCTGAGAAAGCTGCTTTCTTTGGACTTCAGTTCCATGAAGTAAGTTTAAAGGTTCAGAGAAAGCTTCCTTAGAGTTTGTACATTTGTGATCTTACAGAGGCAACAAGCAAGCTGCTGCTCCGTGCTTAGGCCACAATTTCACCAGAAAATGTTTTTACCTGTGTGGCACTCCTTAAAATTTGCAAACTGAAACAGAACTCATACCTGAATGAGGCAGCTTATCAAGCTTACTGTACCACAAGCAGTCCAGTCCCCATCTTTTCTTTTGCCCCACAGCTGCTGGCACTGTGACCCCTGGATCAATTAGCTGATCCAAACCACTAATCTGTCTGCAGTTTCTTACATTTTTGCTGCCTCAGCTTCCCTTTACATAATTAAGTCAAATCAGATCACCAAGAGATTTAAGGAGCTCAAGCTGGTGTAACACAAATAAAGGGAGCATCAGTGCCCGTTCCACTGAGCTCTGCTGGAGACAACTGTCTGTGGATCATATTCCAGAGCAAGTTTCCTTTTGGTACAAATTAGGTGGATGCCAAATGACCTCAGGCCTCCTTTTTGTGAGGTTAGCCAGCTAGAAAGAACCCTAGCAGGAACAAATTAAGCAAAGAAACTAATACACACTCCCACAAGCTGCTGTATTCTTAAAGCCTTCAGCATCTTTCAGGACTGCTTTTCCTGATATTCCACTGCATCCATTGGTTATATGTGTAGTATTTCATGGAGAACCAGCAGTGCACGTGTTAACTAATAACACCAGCAACTCCGAGTCATCTAAATCCAGGAAAAGGCAGAAATTGACCATGGTTTTTGGGCAAATTCTTCCTTTTTTCAAAAGAAAGTCCTTTCCAAATTTTTCTTTTTTGGGCAAAGTCATCACTGAGTTACTAACTTACTATCTCAGAAAATACATGCTTACATAGTATTAAGTTACAGAGTTGAAAAAAAAAATCACGTATCCTAAAGCTCAGCCTTTTGTGATGCCAAATCACTATCACTATGTCACTAATTATCGTCCCAGGTATTTTTAGATGGAATCAGCAGAATCCAGCTTTGAAGTGTCCACCGCTTCCCTCATCTGCTGACAGATGTTCTCTCATTCTCTTCTTGATCCATGTCCAGCAAGAACTTTGCCTCAGCTTTGTATCATGAGCAAGACTGTTCAGAAAAGGCTGAACAGTCTTGATTAAACCTAAGACACACGACACTACATAACTCAGTATTCTATAAATTCTCTTATTTTAAAAGTTAGAAAGCATATGTTGCTTCATTTACAAAACCACTGTTATCCCCTATATTAAGCTGAAGTCACAAAGTCTAGACATGAATTTGGAGTTCTTGCTCTGTTTATCTTGATCACATCAGATGAATGATTAACAGTGTTTAACATGACATTCAAGTCATTTAATGCTTCTCGGGGCCGCCTGCCAGATGCAGTAACCCGAGAGCATCCAGCAAAATGGCCAAGATATGTTTAAGGCTGTAACAGAAAAACGCTACTTTTCTATTCTCAGCTCTGTAACATCCTTTTCAACTAGCCAGATTGCTTTTTACAGCAACTTCAGTGTGCCCATTCTGTCAACTGACCTTTTACCAGCTAGTCTTTCACAAAGGGAAAGGAGAAGCAGGCAGTGCCATGCTGTTCCTGCTAAAAGCCTGCAACACATTTTTCAGAATTTCTACAGCTTATGTTCCTTGGATTACAAGTAATCAACTGGAAAAGCACAGCACCTAAAGACTTTCCCTGACTTTCCCTAACTCTTGTACATACCAAGTTACTTTAGGACTGTTTTGCTATTTAGAGGTTACATTCTCTCTTAATCTGCCAGGGCTGTAAATGCAGAGACTCCACAGTTGCCAAGAGGCTAACTACACCCATCCTCTAAGCACAGAGGTGCACAAAGCTAGTTTTGCTGTCACGGGACCATAAAAGAAAAAAAATAATGGTCTCTTTAGTGCTGTGCCAAAGATCCTTGCAGCATATTGGTCAAAATGTTAAGTGCTTTAAGGTTCCTGGAGCTTAGTATTTTTTTTGTAGGTCACCTTACTAAATCTACACTCCCTTTAATACAGCGTTTGGAAGCAGTTTTATGCACGGGTTATGGGTGATTGCTTGCTGGCACTCATTAAAGAAACAAGCGCTAACATTCAACATTTGTTTAGCAAACTGTCATAGGAAAGTCACATTTTGGCTTTCACAACCTCATTAATACAGCCTTATTAGCTGCCTTGTTAAAAGTCTTCAGCTGAAAAGGGCTTGCTGAATCTACGCAGGAGCAACTAGTGATTTTCTGTCAATGTTCAGTACTTGATAAAGACCAAAGGCCTCAGTGCCTGCATGCCCTCATCAGCACCCTCTCTGGAGGAAGGCTCTTAAAAGCCACATCTGCCATGGAAGATTTTCACATGCCATCTTCTGTTATTGTTAATCCTGACGGTAGAAAACAAACAAGTTCTGGACTTGGGGAAGCTGGTGCTTACACACACACACACACACATGAAAAGACAGACAGACACAGAGCAAATAAGCATACTGCTGAACGCCACATAAAAGCTAAGTTGGGCATTTTAAAAGATTTGTTGGAGGAAGATGCAAATCAACCCAGTGGTACCATCCTACATCACCCCACCTGAAAATGGGACGGGCTGTCACTCCCTCCCCATTACAGCCCAAATCCTGTGGATATTATCTCCGTAAGAACAATGGAAAAGCACTGTGGAATCTAACCTTTGTCCAGGAAAACAGCTGGAGCAATGAATTTCAAACAAAACCACTCCCTCCCTCTCCAGCTTCAGCACACAGCACAGTAAGGAATGGTTACAAAACCAGCTGGCAGGGAACAAACTGAGTCCCACATGCCCTCTCGCACGGCTGCCAGGCTTTGGAGACAGGCAAACCCAGCTGCAGCTCAAGAAGTTTGCAGCTTTCTTGGAGGAAACTTTCTGAGGGACTGGGCAGGCGCAGACACAGCCCTTTCCCACATTACCAGACTTCTGGGCAGATCATCATCCACTCATGCTGGACTAGGTCACCAAGCTCTCTCTGTCCTGCAGACATCCAAGATCTAAAAGCCTGTTAATAAACTGGGCACATGAGCATGTTTGTCAGCTAAGGATGGCAGCATCTGACCAACTGAGGTCTGTTGAGCCTGGAAACCATCTCCACAGATGCATCATGTGTCTTCATACTGTTTAAACAGGAGTACTCAGAAACACTGTTCTGTATAGCCACAAATGCTCTCTGTGCAAGAAAAAGGCATATTATAGGGAAAGATAAGCATTTGCTGCAGCAATTAGTCTCAGAACAAATAAACATTACTTCCAGTGCCTAGAACAGTAAATGAAGGAGAAATTCTGACATTAAGATTTTTTGACCTGAAGGAAAAAGGCTAATTTCTCATGCTTTCAAAGAAATTATTTCCCAAGAACTGCAAAAAACAGAGCAATATAAAAGCAGCTACTAGGGAGCGATAAAGTCTTGATATAATCTGCCTAGAAACAAAAGTAAACATGTTTTGGTGAGACCTCAAATTATTATGCCAGGCCTCTCCCACACCCTCTCCTAGGGCAATCTCAACAAACCAAACCTATAATGCAATTCAAAAGGAAAGCAAATGCATAAGCTTTTTTTTTTTTTTTTTAAAAAAAAACAGAAGTCCAAGTCCAACTACCAAACTGCCATTAGTAAAATGCTAGGTGGAATAAGGTTTAATGGTTTCAAACTGGGCAAAGAACTTGCAAGTAGATAAAAAAAAAAAAAAAAAAAAAAAAAAAAAAAAAAAAAAAAAAAGTAA
>JAVCKT010033640.1:15129-27960 GCA_032273925.1 Rhynchotus rufescens
AAAAAAAAAACAAAAAAAAACAAAAAAAAAAACCTATATCTTTCTTGGAATAGGGGAGCTGGATGTTACTGTTATTTTTGAACCTTAGGAATTATAAAAGGCCCTAGGCAGGCGAGAGGAGTCTGGAAATACAGGCACTTTCACGTTGCATATGTTACACGTTTCTCACAGACACAGAAGGGCGAGTTTGTGCTGAACTGGTAGGAGAGTGAATTAAGCAGACAGCACTGGCAGTGTAGCCATAACTTGCTGAGAGTGACAAAACTGAAATTGCCAACCGAGAATGAAACGCACCAAGGTTTCTGATATGGTTTTGTTTAGGATAACGAGTGAGACATCTCCAGAAACTGATGTGAATTGTCTAGATTCCCAGACAGTTTTTGCACCCGTTGGAGTTCGGGAGCGTGTCTGTCTGCACGTGATCTTTGCTATGGGTGTCTGGCACAGAGTGATCCTCAGAAGATCTTCTTGGTTTTTTTAATTGTTTTCTGGCTGCATCTGCTCTAGGGTCTTTGCCGATGTCACTAATTAGAAGTGTATTTCAGGTTGAACAGGAGGATACGAGAAAGGTGGAACTTAGTCTTGCTGCATTAAAAGCTTCAAAACTGCCTGCAAGGTCCTCAGTCCCTTCCATGCATCCAAGATGGAAGGCTATGAAAATGATGTGGTTGGCAGCATTGCTGAAGCTGGGTTGATACTTGTGTCTCTGGTCTTCTCATGGGACCTGTGTGCAGGGCTTCCTTTGCTTTCCCAGCTCCTGCCAGGGGTGGCAATGTGCTGGTTGCAGCTCAGGGCAGAGCAGGTGATCACCATGATGGTTCTTCAGGAAGAAGGTGTGGGACCTTTGCCTGCCTTGGCTTGCCTGGCACATGTCTGTCTATACAATTAATTGACCCAAGGTTTTCTCTCAGTCTTGAGGAAAGGAGTGAAATCATTTAAAATCAGCTGTGTAGTTGGCTTCTTGCTTCTGAATGAGTGTGTTTTGTGGATCTTTAGGCTTCTTTAAGTTTTTCTATGAACAAAAGCATGGAGACAAAGTGAAAAACAAGGCAAAGAAGTCAGCATCACATGCAGACATATATATATATTTTTTAAATAGTCTATATGCACTTCTCATCTAGTAGTAGCAAAAGAAAATCTTGATCTAAGGCTACTGGATGGAAGAGAAGTATTTTGCGAGTGAAGAACTTGGAGCTCCAGGTGGGGCTTGATGGGAGATGGATAGGAGCAAGCAAGAAGATGCAGAATGGTTTTGTCTTGGGACTTGTCTGCTCAGCAGCAGGTATCATGTAGTCCAAGTAAGTTGCATTTTCAGTCTGGATGGTTGAAGTTGGCAGTGTGGGCTGCGTGTTCAGCAGGACAGATTGAGCGCTGCTCGTGCGGGAGGTCACCCCTGGGTGCTGCTGGCAGTGATGGGGCTTGTGGTCATGGGGCAAATCCTTTTGTGTCTGCTCAGCTGAAGGTCATGGTGTGATTTGGAGAGGGGAGGGAAAAAAAAAAAACCCACTTCCAGTTCCCTAAACCTGTAGTTCTAAATGCACCACTATTGCTTTGTAATAATATATTAGCCCTGTCTTCTGCCTAACTGACCAGCCAACAGCAAGCACTAAGTGCAGATTACGTTGAGTTTGGCCTGACTTGCTAACCCTTGCAGGGCTCGTGTGGGCTGGGTTTCTGACTTGCCTTATGGGGTTCTTCCTTCAGCCTGCCTTGGGACCATATTGAAGCATCCAGCATGAACATTGTCACAGATATTTTAAAAGTGTTAGCCTGATGTCCTGAGTTTTAAGATTAGTGAAGCATTTCTTTCTCTGTGTAATTGCACAAGGTTCTCGATTTCCTTGCTGATATTTATAGGCCTTCCCTTTTCCCATGTGTATTGTGCTGTTGTAATTCCTTAAAACAAACAAACAATTGTCAGTTTTCTGGTCTTATCTTTTACAGTGAATCTCATCCTTGTGGATCAGAGAGGCGTTTTCATTGTCTAACAGAACAAGATATCTTTCCCCTTGAATGTAGTGCAGCTAAGCTGATAACGTTCACAGGAGGCTTTAGGATTTGGAGGCACGGTATACACATGAAATCCTGCAAAATTCCAGTCAAGTTAGTATTTTTTCCCACATTGTACAGATGAAGAAACACAAAGTAGTGCAGCTACTTGCCAAACCACACAGTGAGTTAAAGACAGAGATACGATTGGCCTTTGTGGTTCCCAATCCATGTTCAGACTAGTAGAGCATATGGAACCGCTGGGTTCTTTTTGTGTGATATAATATCCCCAAACTCGCTTTGATTTCTTCTTGCGGAGTGAAAATGTCACTGACAGAAAGACCATTTGATTTTTCTCAGCCTCCAGGAGAATGTGAAAAATTTTTTTTTGAACTGAATTTTTCATCAGAAAATTGTATGCTGACTTTTATACGTCACAAATGCCATATGGACTCCTAAATATGGAGAGAGAATAATTATGAGCCCCTTGGTACTGACTCACTTCTCTGATTTTTTAACTGCATGTTAAGGATTCAAAAGCTGATTGCTACCGTGATGTACTGCTTCTGTTGTTAGATAATCTTAGCTTTTTAACCGAATACAGCCGTGCGGTGCCTTATGATTAATTACATGTACAACAGGTGTTGATCTTGTTGGACTGAGATTATGAAGTTTTCTGCTATCCAGGTGGTCTGTTTTAATATAAAAAGACCAGGAGCATAATGAGCAAGAAATTGAGCTAACGAGCAGGGGGAAAAATACTTGAATGCATTAATCACCTTTAATAAGCTTAGCCAGCTCAGCACAGCTAATCAGCTGGGAAGTCCTTGCTTTGAAGAAGCATCAATTGTTGTATACCCAGTAGGGTAAATAAAAGATAAGCCAAGAGCGGTGGGAAGGGTGTTTGTACATCTGAAAGCTTTCAAGATTTTCCAAATATAAGGCACCTGGTATGCTGGTTTTTAAATTTATATTAGTCAAAATGAAGATGTAGTTACCGTTTGGTAAGGAAGAGATATGTCATTCAGATATCTGCAGATGTACTAGCGCGGCAGTAATCAACGAAAAGTGCTGGTTATTTGGAGTACAGCTCATTTTAATTTTCACATTTTGAGTGGAGTAATGGGCTTAATTCAAAGCCTTCTAATGACCTGTGTTCATCAACCCTGAGCTCAGAAATTTGAGCCTCAGATGCTACTTTTATTTTAAAATGATGTGTTGATTAGTTCCCTTCCCCCCCACCAATATTTTCCATTTTGGTTGCATCAGTTCTTCATATTTCAAATTCTTTGACAATGAATGAAGTGTCTGTTCGATGCTTGGGTAGCTGCCCTTTCAGCATAGCACGCTTAGTTTGTTTTTCTTTCCCTGCTATCATAAATGTTTTGTTCTCCTTTCAGTTCCTAGTTTTGCAACTCTTACCCGTACAGTAGCTGTGACTGTACCTTTTGTGCTACTGTAATGCAGCAGCTAGTGGATGCCTGGGGTAAATGCAAACAAAACCCGTGCCCAGAACCTCGCGGCGTGGAAGCACCTCGGAGCTTTGGCAGCACGTTGCTGCTGCTGATATCAGGATAAACTCTTTCAGCTTCTTGGGTTTGGAGATTCAGGCTGTGCATTTTTCAGTGATACTGCAACCTTGTTTGTGCATTTTCTCTCAGCAGCTTCTTTTGGGTTAGGGGAAGGGTTTGCAGCTCTTTACCTGTGGCAGTCAGGATATGATTTCATCAGGCTAGTGATGCCTTATTTATTTTTAACTGCTGTTTTTTCTTTTCCCTCTCTCATCATCCTGAGAGTTTCCTTTGGCACTTGAGATGCATGGTGAGCTTGGAGGGTTCTTCCCTCTCGTCTGCTCTTCTTGACTTACTGGGAAAGAAAGCAGGCTCTACATCTTCATTTTATTTTTTTCTGCTGTTGAAAAATATCTTTCCTAATTTTGCCATAACTCCCAAACCACTGAGTGGATTTTCCATGAAATTCCTGGGCCATTTAACTTTGAGGTGAAAATGACCAAGCAGAGTTTCACTACTAAAAGACTTTTTGGAGTATGTGAGAAAACAAGACTTAAATGGAAGTCTAATTGTACTTTATAATTATCACTTAATTGAGATGTTCTGGATACAGTGTAAAGACATCACTGACTATCTTAGAAAGAAATAATATAGATTATTTTTAGATATACCACAATTGTGCAGTCTGATGCTTTGGGTATGAGTAAGATATGGTCTAAAATATTCTTGCAGCTGTGGAGAGGGATTTATCTGCAGTGAGAAGCTTATGCCCTTACCTTGCAGCTTGGTTTAACTTGACCTGTGTGGGGGCAAGCCAACCATTCCTGTAATTGCACGTGGGCGAAAGCACTAAGATTACGTTTCCTTCTAGCCCCTCAGTTTCAAATAACAGCGGTTCTATCGAGCCTGGGACGTGTCTGTGCAAGCAAATCGATACAGGTGAGGCGGGATATCGATGATGGAGCCGAGCTCCTGGGCACAGCCCTGTTGCAACGAGCGTGATCTGAGGCTGTTGTAATTCTCAGGGTACGTAAGACCTAAAATCCTGGCAGCGGGCGGGCATGTTCGGCAAGCGCTTTTAGCATAAAGCTCCTGGGGTTTTCACAGCTGCCTGGCGCATGGGTTGACAGGACCCGTGACAAACTGACTGAGGAGAAAGTGATCTCATCACCGTAGTATTTTCATGTTGATGTACCTCATCCTCCAGTAATGTTGTGATCTGACTAAGACCATCACATGTTCCTCTGCATGTTCAGACAACCATGCTCAGATTTGACATGCCAGGGTGTTGCACAGATGCCAGGTGCTGGAGGGCTAGGAATACCTCCAGAAGTTGAATACCTGTTGCGGTGGCCATGCTATTATTCTTTTAAAATTGAGTCCTTGATTCTACCCTTGCCCAATTAGTAGTGTCCACAGTGATAGGGTCCACTGGAAGCCTGGATGTGGCAGACAACTCTCAACCTAAAGACTTCCTCTCATGTGATGGCCACGTTTCTGAGAGTATAAGTTTTGAGGGGGTGATGCTGCACCTGCTTTCATGTACTAGTGCCAGCAGCCCTGCAAGGAATGACCTGGACATGGTGGCAGCAAATCTTGTCTTGATTGAGAACTGAATTCTGTCCAAGATGCGGATAAATTGTTGGTCTGAAAACTGCTGGTTCTTATTTTGAGGTATCACCATGGATGTCCTTGATTCATAATTGCAACCCTTGAAGCTGGAGTACAGCAATTATTTTTCTGCTTTGGCAGTGGGAAGGTAGGTGGAACAGCTGCCTCCTATTGCTGCCACTGTCCCAAGGACTGCCTGGTGGATGCTGTGGTTTAAGGGAGACAAAAGAAGTGCAGCAGATAAGAGGCATTGTGTGCACTCCTGAAGTGGGCAAGTGTCTGACCTGCACCTTCATAAATCTTCTCCAGAGAAGGAGACTCCACAGCCTTCCTGAGCAGCCTGTTTCAGGGCTCTGTCACTCTCACAGTGAAGAAGCTCTTCATCACATGCAGATGGAATTGCCTGTGTTTCAACTTGTACCCATCTCCGCTTCTATCACTGGCCACAACTGGGAAGAGCTTGGCCCCTTCTTCCCTACATTCTTTTCTCAGGTATTTGTACATATTGACCAGATCTTCTCTCAGCCTTCTCCAGGCTAAACAGGCCCAGCTCGCTTAGTCTTACCTTTCCTTTTCCTTGACTTACCCATAAGATAGAAGCTCCAATCCCTTAATTATCTTTGCTCTCCCCTGCACTCTCTCCAGAAGTTCCACGTCCCTCTTATACTGGAGAGCCCAGAACTGCACAGGAATGACTGCTGTTGGAGGTGTGTGTGGGAGGGATCCCATCTGACAATAACAATAAAAAACCTCTCAGAAAAGGTAATAATGACCTAGAGTCACAGATAAAAATCTGCTTTATGTGTCTCTGAGTCAATGCTATAATGAGTGATGCAGGTGAAGTGAGCCAACCTTAAACCACCCCTTCACAGATTACTTTGCTTCCTGTAAGCTCTCAGTGCTCGTGACCATATATGCATGCTGTCAAAGCACGATTTCAAGAGAGGAATAAAAGGTCCTAATGATGATTCAGATCTGTGCACTCATTTCACCAGTGAATCCTTTTCATATCTGATTTTTCACTAGACTTTTAAATGCTATTTTAGAATCTAAATGGCAATTCAGGTATCTTTTGAGTAGTCCCAAAATGTTTGGGAACTTGCAGTATTTTTCCTGGTTTTGCAGTGTATTATAGCAACCCATCTTTTCTTCCAGATGTTCTGCCAAACCTGAAAGTCCTGCAGCTCTGTCAATATATAAATGAATAAAACAGATTGCTGATATTTTTTCTTGAGCCTCTGTAGTGCTTGCAGAATTGCCAGAGGTCGAGCTGACCTATTCTTTGCAAAGGGAGTTGAGTGGTAAAACTTTCTTTAGCCATACAAATAAAAGAACAGGAACGAGGAAGTGATGCTGCTGAGCAATGATGCAATTGAGAAGTGAGTAGTCGTCCGATAAGTAATTTGATCCTTTGCCTCTAGTTTTTTAAATAAAGATGATAATTTGAAGTGTGAAGGTGAACCCGAGATGTCTTAGGAGAATGAGTGCCTAGAGTGGAAACTGGCACAGTTGAAGTGGAAACAAGACTGAGGAACTTAACCCACTCAAGATGCGGGTATCAGATAGTCTGCATTCCACAAAGAAAGCTGCAAACCTGGCACCGCGTAGTGGAATTCCACCAGCAAAGATTGTGAATGCATTTGTCAAGCTGATGTTGTGACTGTGGAATAGCAAATCTATTACCCATAGACATAAGGAAATGTGGAAAAAATATCTGGGCAACTAGAAACTTGCTAGTCTGGCCTGAAAGTATGCAACTTCTTGGAACAAATTATGAAGGGAAGAATTATTAGAGCAGATAGCAAGTGGAGAATGTGATAAAATGTAACACAGGTTTAACAAAAGCCTATCATGCCAGACTAATCCTGTAGTGTTCTTTGTGATAACCCATCTTTTGGGCAGGGCAACTGTGATGGATCTAATGTATTTTGTTTTTAGTGAAGCATTTAATACAGGGCTACGTAGGGAAGTATTAGTTAAGCAGGAGAAGGTAGAGTTTGGTATTGTAAAAGCAGACAAACTCTTGAAACGGAAGCCAACATCTTTGCTGGATCCAGGGGGATTAAGAGTAGAGGATTTCAGGGACTGCAATGCAGGAGGGGCAGAAGTTTGTCTGCTGAAGAGATGTTCTGCTGGCAGAAACCTCAGCAGCACAGATCCATGCAGAATTATCACGTTGTGTTGGGTGAACTTGGTTTCGAGTGACCAGAAACTTAAACGTTGTGTGGCTCAAAGTGTGGGGCCATGGCTTTGGAATGCTGACAGCTTTTCCCCTCACAAACTGGGAGCTTATGGATCAGAAGGTGAGGGAGGAAGGGTAGTCAAGCTGCGCTGTCAGGGCGGGCACATGTTTCTGTAGGGCACCGCGTGTGAACAGAGAATGGTTGTGAGCTGCCGTGGGCTCCAACCACGAAAAAGGCAACCAGAGTGCAGGCAAGCTATTTATGGTAGGTGTATGAGCCCTTAATGCTTGTAAATAAAGCTCTGTATATACAAAATAAGATGTAACTTTTAGTCACCCCTCTTCAGGAGAGAGTGGTTTACTGGAGCAGCTTCAAAGGAAGGATAGTGTAGAAAACTGGAGCTGAAAAAAAAATGGCTTTTCCAGGAAAATGAAAGTAAAGAAGGGACATAATTACTGTTTATAAACAAATTGAAGCTTTTAATAATAATGGGAGAAAGTTAATCCAAAGAACAATGTTGGCACATGAACAAAAAATTAAATTGGTCACCAATGTAGTTCAGATGGAAATCAGAAAGCTTCTAGTCAAGGCAATTGCATAGTTCTAGAAAACCTTTCCAAAAGAAAACAAAGGCGTCTGCCTCCAGATGTAGTGAGACAAGTCTGTGCACAGCATCAACAGTTGTCCAGTTGCGAGTGGCTCTGGTTTTCCCAAGTCCCAGGCTTGTATTTTATAGGTCTGCCATGAAACTGGACTGCAGCCTGCTCTTAAATGTAGTCCCAGCAGACTCCAGAGGAGCTGTGAGTTGCAGCTAGGACTGCAGTAATACATCCTTTGCTGATGCTTTATTAATATAAAGTGTAGTTGAATATCCCTTACACTAATTAACACTTGCCTTGCATGAAACTTGCTGTCTACAACACTAAAATGAAACTTGTCTGTGGTGAAACGGTGTGGAAAAAGGCCCTGATTGGTGAAGATGGGTTAAGATTTAGGTTAATTTAAATTAAGTCTCGGATGAACTTGTTTGGGAAACGCGAGCCCAGGTTCTAGGCTGCCTCGTATTAGCGGGCTGAAATCAATGAAGTTGCATTGGTTGCTTTGTGTTTGAAGCTGTTGGTATGGCAACCCGTGGCTGAAGTTGTCCAAAAGGAGTTTTCCTCGCGCGTGGCTCTTTGTCTCCGCAGCTATTGACGCTTGCTGCTAATTTTCACTGTGTCAGCAGATGTGAGGTGCTTTGTTGTTGCTTTCTGTTGGGTTCAAAATATTTTGGTCCCCAACGTGTGTTATAGGGGAGTTGCCTTTCAAAGAGCTCAAAACATGTGCTTTGTGCTTAATTATGGATCCTGTGTTCATTTATCAGGCTGAATTTCAAGGTGCCAGGCTGGGGCTCGGTGTGACGATGCAGGGCGCGATGGTCACGTCCCGCAGCAGGAGCAGCCACGTGGCTGTCCAGCGGAGCCCGGCCTCCCCGGCGTCACTGCGCGCGCCTTTTTCCATCCCCAAATAGGTGATGAGTAATTACTTGGGCTTGATTTATTATTCAGACCATAGTAGTTCTGTTGCAAAGTAAACATTTTTGTTGGCAGTGTCCTAATGCAGAGGCCGTTTTACAGCCACCTCTTATTTTAGGTTTTAATTGCCCTGCTTTGCTGTCAACTGTTGTCCCCCTTCCCTCCCCTCGAGCCCCCTCCCTGCTCTGCTTTTTTCTGTTCCCACCCTGTTAATGTGATGAGCAACAGTTGCAATATCACAGGGCTCTCTCCAGAGCAGGGAATGAAAATGGAAAGTGGAGAGGGGGGGAAAAAAAAAAAGACACTCTAATAATAATAAAATTAAAAAAAAAAAATCCCCACACCACCTTGTTTGCTTTTAGAGCCCTATTGCCTTTTCAGTAGGGGCTGTGTTTAATCTTTGCCCTCTGAAGGGAAAACTCGTATGCAAACAGAAGCAGTGCTCCCTGCCCTCCTCCTTCCCCTTCCAGCTTCCGTATATTAAGGCGTTGTCCTGCATCCTTAAAAATGACAAATGGTGCCTTTCCTTATGTGCTGCCCCCTCTTTTTTCCCTTTTCTCCTTCTCCTAACACTTGGTTCTGGTGGTTAATCTTGCTGCTTTTGGTTGATGTATCTGGGTGCTGAGCCCCTTGCCCCCACTGCCCAAAAAAGTCTCCGGAAAATTGCAATTCTGTTGAAAATGAGCAAAAGAAGCCTCAGCTTCTATTGGACCTTTCCGCCAAACCCGCTTTCCAGCAAAATGCCCATAATAAACGGGCATTTTGTGATTCTTGCACGGGCACAAGCGAGCGCAGCCCGACGCGGAGCAGCCTGTGGTTCAGGTGGTTATTTCCCCCTGACGTGGCTGCTCCTCCTGGGCTGCGTGGCCTTTCTGGGTCTCGCTGCGCTCCTAGGCCGGATTTTGATGTCCATGATTAGTATTTCTAATCGGTTGAACAAGGACAATGTCCCTTCTGCTGCGCGGAGGACACAAAGGCCCGGGGACCGATTCTGATCCCCGTCACAGAAATTTTGGCGCCGCTGGGCCCCGTTGCCCCTTGGTAGTAAATCAGGGGGAATTCCATCCATCCCCTGGGTGAGCGTGGCGGGAGCCGAGGGCCGCCTTGGCCGCCGTCCGTGCCCGGCGCATCTGGTGGTGGCCGCTCGGCGCGGGGTCAGCGGCTCCGCGGGGGAAGGACTCGCGCGTTCACCTGGGGCCGGTGCCCGCCGCTTTGTTGTGCCCCGCACGGACCAACTTTCCCGCTGGCAGCCCGTGTCCGCCCGGCCCATCCCGGCGTGCGAGCGGCAGGGACGGAAGCGCCGCGCCGCCGGCCTTTGATATCAGTGGGAGCTTGCGGTTCTCCTGCGCCCCCGGGATGGCTCTGCGAAGGCCTCGCGCAGGTTCGGCCGCCTTTTATTTTATTTTTTTTTTTCCTGCAACAGTTAGTAAGTTAATTTACATGAGATGTGCGCCCCGGCAAATGCCATCTCCTAGCTATTGTTTCAGCTAAGCAGCTGTCATTTGCGTAACATTATGCATCCTTCATTGTACCATGCTAATTTTTGGAGGGGCAATTTTTCTACAATGAGCACTGCGGCTTCTAACAGAAACCTCTTTATGGCATTGGCCCCGGGGAGCTGCGAGCCCTGCCAAAGCAAACAAAGGCTTATTGCTCCAACTGGGCATGTCTGTGCCTTTAATACAGCGTGAAGTTCACAGAACACTGCATCCAATCTGCACATAGTTAACACCTGGTCCAATGCCTTCTGGCAATTAATCAAGATATCAATCAGTGATGACAAAAATTAATAAATAACGCGGGCTTGCATATTGCACATTCTCAGAATGGGAGAATTTGCATTGACACTTAGAGACCATTTACATTTTTTGACTGCATTTTCAGTGAGTGGCACCGTACAATACAATAATTATTGGTGCATATAAATAAGTACCACCCTGAGCACTTCTCAAAGCGTGCAGGAACCCACATTAGTCTGTCTTGGTAGAAACTGCCTGAACCTCATTAAATTAAAAGGCCTGAACTTGGAGGTAGGGCCTTGAAGCTCCTCTACTGCCAGCAAATGTGTCAATGGGGTCAGGCTAGTTTGGTCTTCTCTCAAAATTGGTGGGGTGGCTTGGGGCTGCACATGGCTTATTCTTATCTCGCTAATTAACAGGGATGTTTTCCTATACCTAAAGCCAAATTCCACTGTTGCACTTGTGTTAATGCTGAGCGAGTACCCTTGGAGCCGCTTCCCTTATGAAGTGACTTGGAATTCAGCCATGGTGTCAAAGCGAGGCAGATCTGTTCCTCCGTTCCCTCCGGATCCATGAGGTGCCCTGGATGGAGTCTGGATGGGCAAAGCATTGGCAGCACTTGGTGGTGCTGGTGGTGCCGAGGAGTTACCACCTGAGTATCTCATCTTCCCTGAAAACACAAACCTCTCGGGCAGATTGGAACAAAAGTGGCCTCTTTGGTGGGTACGTGGCTCTTTTGTTGTGCGATAAAATATTGCAGGCAAAGAAGGAACCAAGTATTTGCTGTTATCTTACAGACTGCTTACTGCAGCTGTCAGGAAGGGTAACTTCAAACCGCTGTCACAAGCGCTGGTCCTGGAGCCTCTGCGGCCCGCGGGAGGCCACGGGGTTTACGGACACGGTGCTGAAGTCAAAGCTGCCGCTTGTAGGTCGGGGCTGAGACTCCTCCGTGGCGCAGGGTCAGGGAGTCGCTTGTGCTTCCGCAGCCGAGTTTCTGTTGGACCTGCTTGGGGAACGAGCAGAGCTCCCCTTGGTTGTCAACGAGGGTAACTAAACGCGAGTGTGAATGTACGGGTGCGCATGGAGAGCTGGACACCCATGTGGGATGAGAGGAGCCCATTGACGTATCCTGCTCAACCCGCCATGCCCGTGAGCATCTTGGATGTTGGCTGGGACCACCGAAAAGACACTGTGTGGATGCAGGGTCAGGCCCTCTCAGAACTGGCTACACTCAGTAGTTCCCCAGCAGTTGGACACACAAACTAAAAATGTAGTTCTGCTCTCGCACCCAACCTGCAGCCTCTCCCAAAGGCACCTCCTAAAACACTCCTGCTGTGACTCCTAAGTTATTTGGCGTATAGCAGTTCCTATGAACTTTGTGATTTAAACGCTTTCTGGAACAAGGAGACAAGAACATTTAAATTAGCTTAGCAGGGAGGCATATAACATAAAAAGGGTAATAAAAATACATCACCTGTCACATGTGATCTTTATATGACCTTAGCCACAGAACAATAAATATTACATAACCACACTAAAAGCAGTTTTTAACATCATGTATTTATATTTAATAAGTCGTGATCGTCTTTCCTTCAAGCTGCAATTTTGATGAGGCACTTTAAGTGTGATCTAAAGGCAAAAACTTTGAGTTGTTATGTAATGCTTCTAGTGGGGCATCAAGTACAGGCTGTTTGGATGCAAATACCTTCACTTTGTTTTACAGGGTTCTTTACCAGTTTGCTAGGAGTAACTTTGCTGTCTTTTCTTTATGGATTTTGTTTTTCTTCTGGCCCCAATTTATGACTCTTGGACAACCCTTTACCTAAATACATAAAATAAAACTTGTTGACTGCTGCCAATGAAAAGTAGTTATTTATTATCCCTGGTTATTGATTTAACTGTTTGATTTACTTTTGGAATCTGCAAATTTCAGAAGGAAAATATTGCTATATAAATGGGCTTGCCTCTTTTAAAATAACTGAGGTGCAGATTACTTTGGTATCTGTTCTTGTTGTGTTGTATCGGACTTCTAATTGTCTCTTAATTGCATTAGAAAGACAACTATTATAACTACAGTTATTTTCTGATTTTTTCCCATATGTTATGATTATCTCATCTTACTCTGGCTTTGGGGGTGACTATGCTAATTAAGAAGGGAAATAATGTGTAATGGAAAAGGTAGCAGTCCTTTCTATGCCAAGTTGGAAAATACTTGCATTTCTTTTCTTGACTCTTGTCAGGGTCATGTAAACTTCCTAGGGTTTTATAGTAGTTGTTTTTTGAC
>JAVCKT010033640.1:28060-51951 GCA_032273925.1 Rhynchotus rufescens
TGCATTTCTTATCTGGGTCATGTAAACTTCCTAGGGTTTTATAGTAGTCGTTTTTTGACTGACATGTTGCTTACCATCCAATATTGAGATGATTCTTATAACCATATGCTGCTACATGATACATTGTTCAATCCAACCATGGGAAGATCAGGTTTACCCTTTCCATCTTGATCAGGCTTATAGATATTCTGCATAACCTGCCTTTTTGCACTGGTCAGCTGAAATGGAAAAAGTATTTATCAGCAAGAGCTTAATAGGCTGCAGATCCCTTATGTCTGGTGATGATTTCAACTCTTATAATGAGGTATACTTAACCTAAGAAATATGATTTAATTCCACTTCAAAAGTATACTGAAATCTTTGATATTTGGTTTGCGGTCTATTAAACATGATCTTAGCTTGATCTTTGGGGGAGAAAAAATCTTTAAAAAAGGGAAGAGGAGAAGAGAGGGGGAAAAAGAAAAACCCACAAGTATCTGTGTGATACAAAAAGAAAAAAAAATTGAAGCACATTGCATATGCATAATAGAAAAAAAAAATGCTTGCTTTACTTAAATGCTTCAATCCTCCCATTAACTTCGCAGTCTGGATTTTTCCTTATCTGTTGGGAAATGTTGACCTTAAACTTGCTCCGTGCATTGGAGCTCCCTCATTGAGCTGGGAGGATCAGTTACTGAATGAATCCAGCTGAACTGTGCACAAGTGATTGAATGTCATACACCTGGATGTGACAGAATGAAACATTTAATTTTTTCCTGCGCACAAGCACAAAATGCAGCATCTACAGCAGAGGACGTAAGCTCTCTAGAAGGACTGATGGGGAGGAAAGGTAGGTGAAACATAGGCTAGGAGATCAACAAGCTGATGGGCATGTATTCGGTAAAGGTTTCCTTTTAATTTACTGAAGATTTCTCTAGCTATTTTTAAAACAGTAGGACTGGAAGAGCACTTTGCAGCACTGAATCCAGTCCCTTAGTTTGGAGGCAGTCATGTCTGTATTATCATGTGGTGTTTTTAAAAGCCCTTTCCTTCCTTTCCTCATTCCTTCTATTTAATGTGCCATACCTGGTGGGTAGAGACCTTGTTTTAACACCCAGTTTACACTTAGTTATGACAAACTCACGCCCATTTGTGTTCCTGTGCCAGCTTTTCTGTTTGTCTGGATGACACTGATTCTTCCCTGATGCTTATCCCTATGATACATCCATAGAGAGCAATCATAATCCTCCTTAGACTTTGTTGTTGTAGGCTAACCATACAGTGCTGTTTCAGTGTCCTCCTAAAAAGCCAAAACTGGCCATCCAAGCAACCCTTCTCCAAACCTTTTTCAGCATCCTGAGGTTGAGTCTTGTGTTTGGAAGAGTTAGAGGTGCAGCAGAAGGAATCACTGCTGGGTAGGCCCACTCCAGAGCCAGTCTTCTTGGTCCCAGGTAGTTTACACTACCTGGTGGAATGAAGGGACAGGTCTGTTTAGAAGAATTAAGTGACACGAAGGTCACTGCAAAGGCTGTAATTACATTGGAATGGGAGATTTGATCATCAGATAGGTAGTTACAGTTGAGTTTGTGGTGACCTCAAAAATGGTTGGTGATTCTGAGTTGAGTGCTTGATAAAAACTGGGAAGAAACTTTTGGTCGTGGTACATGCTGACAATAGTATTGGAGAGTTTTGTGGTATTAACTTCTGAGTACTTAAAAGGCCTTCCCGATGGTTGTTTCCACTGTTAAGCTGTCTTGGGAGGCCATGGCAATCTCGGGTTATCACCTATGCTGAATAGGTTTCTACAGAGCAGAGAGGGTTAAGCTTGGTTAGACCCTTGTAAACATCTTGAGGAAGAGAGGGTAACGCAGGAGAGATGGGCGACACATCAATCAAAATGGAACCGTACTTGAGGGCATACCAAGAAAAACACTTCAGAGTAATAATTAATCTAGGGAAACCAATGGGAAATGAGGAACTCGCAAATCGGAGACATCTGCTAAAGATGTTGGTAAAGCAAAGGATTACAATAGAGGGTGGGATGCCAGCTGTAATTAAATTAGGGGGGAAAAAAGGGATGTGGCAATGTATTATGTAAAGTCAATGGCATGTGAGGTTAAGTTAAGCTAAGGGAAAACCAGGCATGGCCAGAGAGGTTGGGAAGCAAAGCTGTGTCTGATGGTCATTTGCAGAGTTTAATGAGATAAAAACCTCGGAAGGGCTTCAGGAAACTCTGTGCTGCAGAGGGACAGCCTCCAAGCCTAGAGCTTTGCTTGGATGCTTGTGCTGTTACCTGCTGGCACCCAAAAATAGGTGCCCAGGACCTCAGAAAGGCAGCAAGCTCAGTGCTTTCAGTCAAGCACAGTTAAATGATGAGATCTTTCAGTTGCTGTAATAAAAATTGCTTAAAAGCTACAAAAGCATCAAGGTTGCAGAAGCAGTTTCATGATTTTATTTATACATCTCTTTCTTGGAACAACTTAATCTTAATGAGGTCACAACTCCTTAGGCTCGACCTTAAGGGAAAAGTAGAAGTGAATTCATAAAGTGATGATAGCTGAACAGCTAAGTACCTGAACTCCTTTGAGTCGGCTTTGCTGTGAGCTGGGAAAAATCAGTGTGCGACACAGTGACACAAAAATGGAGTAAAACCTTTTGGGGTAAATAAAGCTTAATCCTCCCAGAAAAAGTACATGTTGAAAAAAAATTTAAACGACTTTAAGCATGAATATTGTTTTCTTGGCTCCAAGGTCAATTAGAAGAGGAAGGATTGAATATGAGGTTGCGTTTCATCTCCTACCATTAAGTGGTAGGAGAACGATAGCTCAAGTTTGATAGAGCCGGTGTGTTAACACTAGTCTAGTTGAGCGATGCTGGGCAAGAGAGGAGGTAGCAGCGTTTCCCAGCCGATATAAACGTGTTGGGAACTTTAAATTTACAGCTGAGCCAGGGATAGCAGGGAGGGACACTTACATGTGAATTCTCTGCAGCTTCTTGGACATCTGGACTTGACTGGGGAGCTGCTGTAGAACAAAGCAGAGCTTTCTTTGCTGTCTACTGTAGTGAAATACAATGCTTAGAGTATTACCTTGGACAAGGTTAATGTTGGTTTATTTTTAGTGTTGGGTAGATTACATTTATATAATTGTTTTGTTAAGCTAAAAAGTATCACTTCAAAATGTTTTGGAGTATTTCTGAGTATAATTTTGGACTATCTTACCAAAGAAGAAGATCCCATGCAAGTTAAGGTTTATATGAAATCCAAATTGAAAAGGGCTTATTCTTCCACCAGTAAAGTTAAGTCAAAATTTCCTTCAGTCATAAACAGCAACAGGTTCAAGACCTTTTATTAGTCACCTTTTAACTCAATTGATGTGGTTAGAAATTGCTTGAATGCTTTTTTTTCTTCTTCTTTCAAACAAATAACAAAAGCTGAATTAGGCTGCAGTGATGAAATCTGAATCATTTCCTCCTCAGACTAAACTTGCTAAACTGGTACAATCTGGAGAATGATGTAATAAGGAAAAAACCTGTTGTTTGTCTCTTGATACCACTCTTGAAAAAATAGTTGCTACGTAATACAAATATAGTCATCACCTTTTATATCCTTTCACCATTGCTGATACTGGAGCGATTCCAAATAAGTAGCATTCCGAAATTGGCTATAGCCTTAATCCTAATTTTACCTCTTTAATTATAGGTTAATATTAGCTGCCTTTTTTCCCCTTTTTTTCCTCCTCGCTTTCAGATGAAGCAGTAGAGTTTAAGAGATTGTTTCAACAAGCTATATAACAATATTTTCATTAAATGCTGTCACAGAAGTATCTTTAATCTCCTTTCAGATTGACTTAGAGCTTCACAGAATCTTGGCTAGACTTCCTTTAGTCACGTATTGCTACACTTTTGATGCTAAAATAAGAAACTGAGGAACTTGAATTATTCATGGGAGACTCCATTTAGGACTCGCAGCTAAAACACATAGGAGTGTAAAAGTTCAGAGGTGGCAATTTTTTTCTTAATAAAAGACAAAACAAATTGAACCAGACGGGTAACCTGTGGTAAGATATAAATTGTAGATGTCTTGAACAAAGATGATAGAGATGAGCCAATGTTGTATAAACTGAACGCTCAAGTTCTTTAATTGTCTGGCACACATACTTTCCCAGAAATGTAATCAGCTTAAGGAATGCGTTCCGTATTTTTCTCTTCGGCAATTCTACCAGGGTTGCCAGACTTATTTATTAGAAAAATGGAGAGAGCTTGGGGCAAGAGGACTTATTTTTAAACATGAACCCCAAGTGAAAATCTCTTATAAGGCTTGCACAAGGACCGTTTAATTCTTATTATGCAAGTTTGTTATGTAACACCAGCTCCACGCGGGCCTCGTGTTGCAGAAGTGATGAATTGCTTCCAGAGAGGAAAGGTAGTCTCTCGCATTTAAAGCCCAGCAGCAGGGGTCAGGAGATGCTAGTTCTGCTGCTTATTCTGCCTTGGATTTGATATATCACCATGGGAAAGTTTTTGAAAAAGACACTGGCCTTGATCCTGGCCTAGGTGCTTTGTGGGTAATCCCCTGAACAAACAGGGCCTCTGTGCCCGGCTCGCTCTCACAGAGGCTCCCATTCAGATGGAGCTCCTAGGATGAGCAGGGCGATGGTGGAGATGCCCTCTTTGCACAGATGGAGGAAAAACCATAATACTTCCCTATGTACCGGGGGAATTCATTTTAGTGTTTTGGACTGTTAAATGGGAGAGGCTGGTGAAGGGACAATGAGAGATTTTAACTGAAGAGCAATCTCTGGTGTCTGAACTGTGAATAGACCTTATCAAGGTGCTGAAAATGCTCTGTGCCAGTTGATTATGCAAAATCCCGAGTCAAAGATTCCTCTAGTATAATAAATGGTGGGTTGCTGGACTATTATATATAGCCAGTCTGAAACAGAAACAGTGATGGATGAGGAGCAATTAGAACAAAGTAATGGGTAGAGAGGCTATTTTGAAAAAAATGGTCGTGTCAACCTTTGCTGCAATGGAGAAACAGCAGCCTGTTACTAAATGACAACGCAGACTGGATTTAGTTATTGATTTATTTTCAAGTGAATCCAGGACTCGGTCTGCCATCGCAGCGTGAGTCCCTTCCACGTTGAATGCTTTATGGCCTTTAAGGCTAAAGAGGATTTGGACTCGGTGAGAATTGTAAGTTTTTTGACCCTACAGGAAAGTAAGAGCTTATGGTCGTGTCTCAGGATTTAAGTGGATGCAGAACTGAAATATAAGAGTTTATTCTAAGAAATGGTGCATGCGCTAGGCCATGAGACCGTTGTCTGACGGTGATGCATTTTTTATGTCCTACGACTTTGATTTGCTATAGTAATAGGTTCATGCAGTAGGTGTTGGGATATACTGGGATCACATGGTTGAACACGCAGCTAAATTCATGTAATTGCTTCCTACGACAGGCAATAGTTTTGCTCACTCAGTCGTGACTAACACATCTGTAAAGTCCTCAGATGCAGAGTTTTATGTCAGGAAAGCATCATCATGATCAGCTAATCTGCACTTCTGCATGACAAGCAGTGAGGTGTCACTGTCACAATTAGACTCATCCGTAGTCCCAGGCCAGTGGAAGTGGCTGCCTCGGAGCACAGTGCTTAGAAAGCTGTCAGCTGGAGCAGTTGTAAGTTGTTCCATTGGCTAAAACTCGCATAGCTTCTCTGATCTGAAATTCTGATGCTTGTGGGATGGTGTGGCAAATGTTCATGAGGCACTGAGGCTTTTGAAATGGGCATTCATTACAGTGAAAAATTGAAAACATTAATTTAAAGGATTTTATAGAGTAAATGGGGAAGGGATGAAATCAAGGCAGAAACTGCCTCTCTTCCTCTTGTTCCTGGTGTCTCTCAAGGATAAATAACCTGATAAGCAGGGCACAAACCCAGGGTTTAAGATAACTCTAGTGCATTTTCCTGTTAGGTTCAAGTTAGACCAGGACTTTGCAGGTTGATGTTCACGCTGACACGTGAAGCTTCTGGCTTCTCGGTGCTCCAGGACCCTGCTATGTGATCAGGCTGTTCATTAGATATCTCAGAACGACTTGGTCATGTATCACAAACAGCAAGTTCATTCTACTCTCTGTGCTCTAGAACACTTTACTAATGGATTTTGAGGCTTTTACATAATCTTTTCTGGTTCATTTTCTAGAAAAGAGTAAAAATTGTTATCATTACCATTGCATTTCCCATGGCCCCAAAAACCAGCCAGTGCCCAACCCCGACAAGTTCATTTCTGTGGAAGACATTCACTTACTTCCAACTCACTACCACCCACAGACGACACTACAAAATGTCACTGTTACATAATTGATAATCACTCAACAACTGAGAAAATGGAACTTGGGAAGAGGCAACAGTGCTCTGTCCAGACAGGAAATTCTCTTCCAGCTATTCCATCTCCCCGCGGATGAGCAAGTGTTCCTCTGCCAGTCAGGAAAAAGATAATTTTTGTCTAGTGTTATTGTCCCAAACTGATGGCTATTTAAAAAAAAAAAAAAAAAGTGAAATATTTTTCAAATAAAATGACAACCATCTTTAATGTATATTGACTGTTTCAGAACAAAGACCTCCTGAAAATCCAAACTGAGCTCTTCACAGGGGATGCAATATGTTGGTCAAGGGAAATCTTGACCAACTTTAATGGTATACTAAAGTTGGGATGCTTGGGACAGGAAGTGTGAAAGATGTTTTCCCTTAATATATCATATGTGGGTAGCCCCACTGTAACTGAATAGTCACTGTGATGGTAATATCAATCCTATTGGATTCCTCCCTTGGTGAAGGGTGCGGATTTTAATAATCCCATCTCTTAATGCTCAATCTTTTATCTGTTGCACAGAATAACACATCTGCAGTTGCATTTTTTTCTATGTCTAGGTTGAGATGGAAATGCACGTTAGAATGGAAGATGTCATTTTGTTTAATCTGGGATATATCCTCCTGATATCAATGAAATCAGTGGCTTGCACACTGCTATTCAGAGAATGCTGGATAGCAGCTCGAGAAGGTGCCAATTGTTACATTAAGAAGCAGGTGTATATAAAATATTTCTAGTTACCATAAAAATAAGCCTTTCAGTAGAGTGTGATGAGCTGTGTTGCATGTGGGAGAGGAGGGACCCCAGTTAGGACCCCAGAAGGTGACAAGTTATACACTGATAAAGTAGGGTAGCTACATAGCATCTTTACACTGGTATTCTGGTACTGGCATTCTCAAGCAATTCCAATTCTCATTTATTATTGAGGCTCCTCACAGCAGTGTGCTGGTTCCTTCCACTTCCCTCTGTGCTTGCATTCGTCATGGATGTGACACCTTGGAACGGGTGCCCGCGTTCGTGACTTGTGCTGTGATTAACACATTAGCAGCTTCCCCTTTCCTGCTAGCTAAAAATAGCCCTGGCCACCCTTGCTAGTCTGTCACTCAGGTGGTGGAGATGGAGGCTGCAGGAACCTCCTGCAGCACTTGGCTTCCTTGGCCCATCTCACTCTTGCATTGCCCAAACCTTATCTTGATCTCCTGGCATGGGCAACCCTCTTCTCAGTGGTTTTCTATACTTCCCTTGCTCAGGGATTGGAAAAAAATTGAAATTCTAGCCTGTAGATTTTCTTCCCCTTTGGCTTCTTTCAGAGATGACAGCAGTCTTTTATGTCCCTGTTGCCACCGGTAGTGATGAGCATAGGAGGAAGCAGAGGCTCCATCCCTTCTTCCTTGGGTTGATGGCTGTTGCTGTCATCTCACCCAGTCGCTGCAAGGCAAAGTAGAATTCAGAAATACCTTGGAGCACGAAGGAGGGCTCTGGCTTTTTGTATGATTCAGAAAGGTCCTATAACATTTTTCTGAAACTTTCCTAGGGAATTCAGCTGTAGGGCGTAAGCAAGCAGAGGAGCATTTTTGGGAAGTGAGGTATTTTGTTTTCAGGTTAAGCTTGTGCTTTAATATACCTTCTGCAACTCGAACTTCAGGTTGGTGCAAATGTGAGGAGATTAAAATATTAGAGATCAAATTAGCCGCAGAAGTGAATTTGCATCTGTGCAGCTCTTTCCCTAACCCCAGGCGCTCGCCTCTCAAAGCTCCACACTCTTCTTGAACTGTTTGCAGAGCAGAGCGCTGCAGAGGAACGAAAGCCTACGGAGCTGCAGCACGGCTTGCTGCCCCTCACCTTCTCCTTGCTGCTTGCTGTCTCCGGAGTAAAAGCTTCTATTTCAGAGCTGTGTCAAGAACCATGAAGCGTTATAGCCTGACCAGGCATCGACCTGGCACTAAGCAAACTCCTAAGCTCTGGAGACAACTCGGTGGAGAGATTAAATAAACTTATTTTAAAAATGCTCTAAACAGCTGTAACAGTTGCACAACATAGTTTCTTTTTTTTTCCCCCCTTCTTCTACTTCTGATGTATTTTCACCTCGCGGATTTTTCTTAGCCACTTATATGGCCTATTTTATTCCCTCTGTGCCCTCGTAACCGATTTTAAGTAGCCCTCAAGTTTTTCATAAACTTCCAAAAATCTGGATCTCTCATCCAGTGCCTCTCTATCCTATTGTCTTATATTCTCCATCCCAGAAACCTCAGCATTTATTCTAGCAAGAAAAAAAAAAAAGACACATTTCCAAAGCGTGTGAAAATTGAGCTTTAATAAATCAATCACCTAGCCAATTATTTGATCACATATCTGAATAGGATGCTAGGTGTCTGTTTTTAATCCATATAGAAAAGCTTCATGTTTTACAGGCCCGGGGTTTTGGTAAGGTGCTGTTTACTCCAGAAGCTGCCACATGGGAAGCGATCAAATTGGGATGCTGTGAAGGGAGATGGTGACTATAAATGTCCCAACTGAAAAGCATCAGTCAGATGGTCAAAAAACAATAAAACCAAGGTGGATTCATTCTTTTAGAATGGAAATACAGATATTTTCCCAATCATCTTATTCTGCCTATGTTCTCTTTTCTGGTTTTGGTTCAAAGGAGGCTGTGCTTGTTTAGCAGGTGAAAGCTTGAGCTTTGAATGCTCAGAGATGTTTAAGGCCATAAAGGGGGCCTGTTTCAAGATATTCTGGTCTCTTGCATGAGGAGTCTGAGGCTGCAGCTAGTTCAAAACCCAAGCGAACGAGGGCAGCAGTTTCGGAGATGTTCGGACACCGTCTTGCTGGTGGGGGAGAGCAGGTGCGTTGCTGCTTGGCCTGTTGTGCTTCCCGCTGTTCTGTGCTGCTGTTTGAGACCTTGGCCACGTTAGCTGAGGACACTCGTGAGGGGGTAGGAGGGAGAAGGGCAGCGCTGAGGCGCCCCGAGTCCCGCGCCGCCACGTGAAGCGCGGGGTGTCCCCTGCGCGCGAGCCCTGCCCGGCCTCTGGGCACTGGTTTTAAATGTGCCTTTGGAAGTTGTTTCAGATGTTGTGGTCCCTTTGCACCTCTTTGTCTTGAGGTTCATTTCTCATTTCCCTTTGTCAACGCAGCATCCAGAATACTTCCAGACGCCTGATGGGAGCGCGGCTCCCTTGTTCTCTGCAATACGTCCTTCTTTTCCTTCTATAGGAGGAATACGATATGTTTTCATAAAATATACCTTTAATCTGTTTGTTTTAGGGTGCTGTGCTCTGGAAAGATGGAAGGAGACTGCCTTGTGCTTAATGTTAAAAATGGTGTGAATAGAAATATTTAATCCCAAGTTTGGGAAGAGGTAAGGTACACATGTGTATAGAGAGGAGGGTAAATCCCAGGTCTCGGAATGAGACAGCTTGAAACAAGCATTACATATGGACAGAACCTTGGAATATTTCTTTTCTTCTCTTTGCGTTTCCTCTGGGGTCTGGTTTAAACAAATACGTAAGACCCTGAAAACTTTCAGTCCAAGTGATCTTACGCCCTAGGGCCGGGTGGAATTGGTTGCATGCGTGCGCTCCTTCCTCAGACCTCTCCCACTCGCAGCCACGTGCGGACTCTGCAATTTTTCATCTATTTCACTGGACCATGGAGATGTTTAAGGTCAACATGAGTAATACGTCCATGGGCCAGATCCTCAATTTGTGTCTAACCAGCATGGCAGAGCTGATTACCACTAAGGACTCTGTCTGAATCTGAGGAACTGATCCAGACATTTCCACCTCTGATGTGTCCCCACCAGCTAGATATGTTTAAAAAAGGAGAAGTTGACTGATGTCCCTAGAAAGTGCTTGTTATCAAAATATGTTTTGAGTCTAATTTCAGAGTAGTGAGGCCTGAGTGTTGTTGTGGAAATGATGGCCTTAACTTTTGAAGAGCAGGTCCCTATGTTCTGCACAGCAGAAAGGGCCCCCGTTGACTGCCCATGGCTCGGTGCTGCTGCTGGGGAAGGGGAGAGCTGCGCTCAGTCACTCAGTGGGTGCAAGGCCACGTGAGTCCTTGTGCCCACAGGGAGAAGGAGGAAACGGCTAATCCCAGGCGGATCCCATTGCAGAGCATCTTACTAGGTGGCTAATCGGGATAAGTGCTGAAAAGCCTCGAGTGTGATGTCAGATTTATTTCATGATGAGCAGGGAAGATCTCTTGATCCTCAAACACTTCAAGTAAAAGTTAAAAGGGGGGGTGTGAGGTGCGGGGGAGGAGGCGGAAAAAGATATTGCGCTTTTCTCTTTTTTTTTCCCCAAGTGTGATGAACTGTTTTCTCCTCTAAGTGTTTTAAATAGCGGCGGTGTGAAAATTACATTTGCTTTGAATAATTGCTAGCATTTTTCCCATTGCAGTCCTTATATCTGGAAGCTTTGCATCTAATATCGCTCTCGCAAGTGACTGGAGGAGCAGTGTGAATGGAGCGGCAGGTCCATTTAAAAATATATCTATTTTATAATATTTTATTTGCTCAGCGGCTCCATCCTGCAGCAACACAGGCTTACGCAGCACTTTATAAGCACAGGCCCTGATCCAACAAAGGCTTAGAGCGCGTATGTTTAACTTCACGCTGACTCCAAAGGGAGTATCGTGTGGGATACGGGCTGTAGGTAAGGCCCATTTCCTGCCCTAAGCAGGCTGCTAGTGAAATAAGACAAGACTCAGGACAACCTTGCACGAGTAGGAGTCTTGGATGGGGAAAAAAACTGGGGGGAAAAAAACTGCTTGATGGTAATTCCAAGTAGGGAGCAGAAAAATGGGTTTTTAATGCCTTAGAGCTGGGGCAACAGGAGAAAGAGACCAAGGCTGGAGAGGGAACCTTGTGATGGGAGGACAGGACAATGGGTGGAGGGGTGGAAAGTGGCTTAGGAGCTGGGGTGTAGTACAGCGAAGGACCTAGTGTGCTCTCTGATTTTATCTGTTGACTAAATAATACTGGTTGACACTTCAGGGCATTCGTTTTTATTCAGTCTAATGAATGCTGTCAAATCCTGAGAACAGCTTGTGGAATTCATACATAATTGTTTTACTGATGAGGAAACTAAGGCGGAGAGATTAATGAATTTCCCAAGGCCACAGAGCATCATAACTAAAAATAATAATAATAATTAAAAAAAGATTCTTTTTCCCAGGCCTGGGCTGAACCACTAATTCCTCTGTGAACAGAGGGTACTATGTTGAGAGCTGCTACATTCATGTTTTTGAGTCCTTTAGGCCTCATTAGGAGTTTGTGCTGGTGGATGGCAATATGATGTAGGTGTCCAAGTGTCTATGAAGGTTTTGACTCTTGAGTCACTTGAAAGAATTGGAAGAGATTATCTGAAGTTAGAGACTGCTGTAGACACGACTGTGAGGTGTAGAGCCGGGCTGGGCAGTGCTTTGCTGCCAGCAAAGCTCTGCTACAACGGGCTGCAAAAGATCATGACTGGTTCCCATCCACTGGCTTCAGGGAGTGTGCGACTTGCCTGCTTCCAGGAGCCACGTTACCTATACGTCACAGCTATACCTATAGCTCAGGCAGCCCCTCTTGCTCTTTTTTTCTCCCCTACCCACTCGGTTTTGGAACTGCTGCTAGCTGGCACCGTGGTGCTCTGTGTGGGTAATGCAGGAAAAAATGATTGTTAACAGTGGGTGCTCTGTTTAGGGAAACCAAATCCTTTCCCAAGGATATATATCACTTTCCAACTTAGTCATGTGCACATGACTAAGCCCGTGCATGAATTGCATTTCTGTTGCATGATGTTAAACGAGCTATATATGTACCCCTTCCATTCACATGGAGTCTTGGTCCTCTCAAATTGTATCCACTTCTATCTCTTTTTGAAGAATGACTTCCTAAATCACCTGCTATCTGGCAAATGCATCCTTTGGTCAGACAAATTCCCTTAAAATCACTGTAGAGATGAGGACTTGCAGGACCTGAAGCCAGTATGCAGCATAAATTGTTAGGAGGACACCTTCAGCTGCTTGAGTAAAAAGATGGTTTAAATAAATGATGCTCAGTGGCCCTGCTGCCAGTGGAGGGTTTATTCTTTGCCACGATAGAGTGCAGATGGTTGCAGAAGGTGGAGGAAAGAGGCAGGATGCAGTACTGAGACCTCTAAACATGCGTCCGTATGAGCAGCACTCATAGGTTGGCCAAAACCAAGAGTTTTGGAAAGCGCCGTCCCATCCCTGGGCTTGTGCTCGTGCCTTCCTCCACCTTGCTAAAGCGGCAGCATCAGCCACTGGCAGCTTGGGTCATGCATCTGCTGAGTAGAAGCATCAATCAGATATGTTTATAACAGAAAGATGTGGCCCAGTTGCTCGTTGAGGTCAGAGCTCGTCCTCTCCCCACGTCCCCATGGTCCCCGTGTGTGCGCCGCCCTCCCATGTATGGGAACTCTACCTGGGAAAGCCCTTCCAATCGGGCCCCGTGAGTCTGAGCGAAACCTCGTGGGAAAGGTCCCTGTGTGGTGTCCTTTGGGAAGGGCTTAGCTGCTCATTTGCATCTCTATCCCCAGAGTCCTTTTCCAGCTCATTGCTGTTTCATAGCTGTGCTGGTGTCGGTGCCTTGGAGCAGTTGAAAGCAGCTCGATGCGCTTCTGCGTGCGGCCACTTCTGCCCTGCAGTGAGAGGAAGGACGTCTGTCCGGCAAGAGCAGGAGGGCTAGACAGAACGGCCCTGTCTTTCCGCAGCCTCGCGACAGAGATAGTCCTCTGGCCACCCAAACAACCAGCAAAATCTGCCTCGAGGACAGATGCTGGTACTTAAAAGCTTAAGCTGCTTGCAAAATATCACGCAACTCCCAGGCAAAGCCGCAGCTGTGTGAAACTGTGAACCTTGAACATGATTCCACCTCCCCGGCACAGACAATACGTGGCAGCTTGGTAGCGTGGTGAAGTGCCGGGGCTTTGGGGATGTGAAAGCCAGACTGTTGTTTTGTGTGTGCGCTATAGGCAAGAAAAGCTGGGAGCTTCTGTACCGAAACATCAAGCAAAACGACGACTGCGAGTGACTCCGTTAGCGCTGAAAGCTTTGAGGTCAGGTGCGAGGGCTCCTGCTGCCTCGCAGAATTGAGGGCAAAAGGGAAACGCGCCCGACCGAGTGCTCATCAATCCTCCCTCCCGACAGGGAAGGGTTGTGCCCTGTAATGAATATACCGGTTAACCGCATAGCCCTGAAGATTCACCATGTAATGATTTGCAAGTTGCACATCCCGAGATAACTCGCAGGAAGTACTATACAAATGTCAAAGTTGTGCTTAATATACGGGTGGTGGTACATTTTTTTTCCCAAGGAATTGTCACCGAGGTAAAATTAACATGCAAAAGATATGGCAAATCTACTGGCAAATTATGTAAATATTTTGCAAGGGGCAAACTTTCAGTGCCAGGCGTGAAAATTGGGTCACAATTCCCGTTAACAATTACACAGCCTGCGTGCCTAATTTTCCAGGCACCATGCTGAAAATTCACCCCACGTTATGGAAGCAATTAATGGCTTAAAATTCTTTTTAGGCCAGTAAATGTGTAGAAGTGTTGATAGCCTGTTCCGCGCGGCATTTAATGAGCTATAATCTGATAACTAGATTAGATTGTGCTCCCATGATATCGACCGAGATGGCTCTATATTGCTATTATTGCCCTTTAAATACTACAGTACTGCCAGATGCCCGGATCAGAACCGTGTTGCGCTCGGTGCTGTACAAATACCCGTGAACATGTGGTCTCTTCGCTGAGGACAGATCTAATAACTACTTTGCTATTCCGGTCTGCTTAGGCACTGGGGAAATGCTGAAGGTTCCCACACAGTATGAATCTATTAAAAAGATAATCTGAAGCTATTTTGGTTTTTCATATAGAGGATTTTTTTTTCCCTTTTCAGTGCTTACACATGACTTTCATTAGCATTAAATGTGTGTGGAGGGAGAGCCGCTCTTAACGTGCGAGGCTGTGTACCTGCCCCTTTCGTATCAGTGCAATCCCTGCGAATGTAACTATTTGGTAATTGTCTGGAATTTAATTAAAATACAATAACCCTTTTCCAGGGACGCCAGTTGTGAATCTGGTGGCCCAGTCATAAAGATGCTAATTTAATGAATATTCATGATTTATGAATATTCATGGCATGTCAGGGATGTTCTTTTGTACCCTGCTGCTATGCCAGGTCTCCCTGGCACAGCAGACGGCACATGTTGAAGGAGCCTCGCTCCTCGGGGAGAGGAGCAGGACGCGCGTCCCGGCCGCGGGCGCCGAGGAGAGGGCGACGGACGCGGGGCCGCTCGGCCAGCACGGGGCCCGAGTTCCTCCCGGCTGCCCTCAGTGCCCGGTAGCTGCTGCACGGCGGCAGCCCAGGGGCCGCTTCCCACCTGGGCTTCTGCTCCCGCTGGCTTGGCAGCCGCTGCTCTTGATGATGTTGGGGGGCCCAGGGGCTGGGGTTTCCAGTCAATACTGGAAGCTGCTGCTCTTAATGACGTTGTGGGGTCCAGGGGCTGGGTCTGCAGTGGCTCCTGCTGCGACGAGGCTGCTGCGTGAGCCCCGCACAGCCGCCCCCGGGTCCGGTCGGAGCCGCGCACACCTTTTGTCCACTTAGGCTGCCCTCAGATGGCTGACTCTGCCGTCATGGCTGAAGGTGTCTTGCGTGGGGTTTGCCCCAGGAAGCCGGCTGTGGAGGGGCTGGCGCGCGGTGCTCCGCAGCCGTGGGGCCGAGCTGTACAGCGTGCCCCAAAATCCATGGGACAGTTGTGGCTGAGCAGGGCACGGGGAAGTCAAATGACTTCTTGGTCTTCGTTACTGAGAAAAAAATAATAATATAAAAAAAGTGTGCTTGAGAGAGAAACTCTTGTGTTTGATCTTCTCGCTTTTGGTGTAAGGGAACAAGCCCAGCCTCCCTCCACAGCAGTTCCCGGCTGCCTGCTCTCCCCACGACGCTGTAGGAGGAAGCGGTGTGTTCAGCTGGTGGTCAGGACCCGCTACCAGGCCTGCTCTGGGGGCCATTGGGAGCCAGCCTGGCATTCCCTGCTCCTGCCTTTGCCCCGTGCTCACGGAGCGGCAGCTGCTGTGCGCGGTGAGGAGCGAGGCCGCCGCTCCTATGGAGCGTGCCCATTTGTTCGTATGGAGAAAGGTCAGCGTGCAGGTTGGCTCCGTCCTTCTGGGCAGCGACAGACGTAAGGGGCTGGAGCACAAACCCCGCCTGAGGCCTCGGAAAGGTCCCCGAGGGAGCGGGAAGCTGCCGCTTTGGGCCGCTGCTCCCGTTGTCCCCGGGACCTTGGGGCACAGGGCTTGGGCTGTGTGCGGGAGCTGGGCATCAGCACTTGGAATCCGTTCCCAGAACTCGGCAGCAACGGAAACGGGGGAGGTGGGAAAGAGGGCCGTGTGCGCCATCCACAAGAGCCGTGTTTTCTCTGGTAATTTATTGCAGCTAATACACGTCCCTAATAGCTGCCTGCTCCCGTCTTTGCTTACATAAACGCTTATTTAAAGCTCTTACGATCAAATCATTCATCTGGACTCAAACTCGCTTCTAAATTTGTGCATGCAAATTTTATTCATGGGCCCAGCTGTGTTCGTGCAGAATTTGCATTTGTGCATATGGATGTGTTGTTTTTCCCCTCTGTCAGCATACAACCACAGGCTGCAGCTGAAAATATGGACCTAGATTTCAAAAACTGTAATGACCATACCCTGAAACTTTTAGGGCTTTTTCTCCCCCTAAAGATGACAGGCTTGTGTGCATGAGCCTTATCTCTGTCACTTGCTTTAGCCAGCCCCCTCCCGGGGCTTTGTGAGGAGCCGCTTGCATGCGGCTGTCAAACAGAAAAATCAAACTTTGTTTTGTCAATATGGGTCTGGACATGAAAGGGCAATTAACTTTTTATGCCGCTTTTTAGGCGACTAATCCTTCCTGCACGTGTTTGCTAAACCTCAGTTTACTTTGTCTACCGAAGGCAGCATGCTTCGAAAACAGCTGCAATTTATTTTCTTTGGGAGGAGGAAGAGAGGGGGCATGGTGACAACGCCAGTGCACTGGAGGCTGGGGAGAAAGGTACTTCTCTGCCTCTGTAAGCAGGGCCAAATTTGAGTGTAAATAAATACCTTTCAGAGAAGGAATCACTATAAACCAGTCTCACTGGACAGCTTGTGTGTTTGATGTATGCAGCATGAGTAATTCCACTTAATGTCTTATCAGGAGCACAAAGCGGCAGCGGTGCTGCGAGGCTCCCCATTACTCTTTACCAGCAGGGTCTATACTAGCCTCTTCCTGATGCTGAAACTAGAAAGCTATGGAGAGCACCTGCCTTCTGCATCCCTCACTGGCCATAAAGTGCCCATCCTTAATATCTGGGAGAGAATGGCTGCAGAAAATTGCTTGGGAAGCCAGTTAAGTCACACTGGGGTGAAATGTTTGTTGAACAAACTTGCAGTCAATTCCAAACTTTGATTTAGTAGTTAGGAGCTTGTTAAATCCAAAAGTGGAGAGCCCTTGCAATTGGTTGTGTAAATATGCTTTGTAAGGCACAGTAGTTTGCAAGGAGCTTGCTTAGGAGATCCTGAAATATCCTCTGTATATCGATAATCCTAAAGGTGAAATAATCTGAAGAGTTTTGTATGTCAGGAATCTTTTCAGAGATGATATTTCATGCTAATTATTTCTCTAGCTTTTAATGGGACACCAGATGTTTGCCTAGTGTAGGTGGTAGTGTAGGTTTTGCCCTGGAAAATGCAGTCTTAGATCAGAAGTTGTTATAGGTAAGTGCACGTGATTGTCCTGCACGGCACAATCAGTGTCAGAGCTCTGTACGGGAGCAGTGGGCATGGCAGTCCCTGGGAATGAGGAGCAGAGAAGTGAAGACTCCAGCATGATCCTTCGTCTTGGTTCCTTGCGTATCCATGAGATGTGTTGGGCACCCCTATTCCTGCCAGAGACTGGGATTTTTGGAGGGACGTCAGAGGAGATGATGACTGATATTGAGACAGTCAGAGGGGATCTAACTTTCTTTGGCATCTTGCAAGACGGCTGGTTTTGAGGATGAAGTCAGGCTTTGGAAGCAAGCTCCCTCTTCCAGTATCATCCCTCGCTTTTGGAAGGCTCTAGCCAAAGTGATTCAGCTAAGGTCAAACTGAGAAAATAATGACAAATCTGGAAGCAATCCTAATCCTGCTCATCGAGCTGGTCTTGTGCAATGGGCTATGTCAGAAAACAGCAGAAAAGGGGATCATCATAAATGTGGAGAAAAGCTCTCTGTCAGGATGCCACCTCCTTTCTGGGTGCTGTGCCCGGCTGTGGCCTCTGGCTGCCTTTCCCAGAGCCTACATGGCATCTTCTGCCTTGTGGTTTGGGGCTCTGGAGATGTTGAGGGCACAAGTCATTCCTTGTCCATTCCGTGTAGCTTGTCTTTTAGTGTAGTCTTCCTCAGCAGCGAAGGATCCCAGTCCTGTCATGTCAGCTCGTGAGAGTTGCCCTTATTCACATAAATACTCTCAATTTTGCCAGGGTGATTAATTGGAATTGTAAAGGTTATAGTTTAAATGAAGAAAGAAGGAGGGAATAAAACAAAGGGAGTGGGGAAAAAGGTGGAGGGGCAGGGGAGAGGAATTCTTTGGGGATATTTTTATAGATTATTTCTTTTTACTTAATCTTAAAAACTAAATCATTTTTAAATGGAGCATAATCATGTAATATCCCATCCTCCCCACCTTGTCTAAGGATTTCAATGGGAAACCTTTAGATAGTCTTTTCCATGCTGTGAGGAACAAAAGATAATCTTCAGAAATCAACATTTCCTCCTTCACAATCCAGTAGTGCTTGTTAGAAGAAATAGTAGATACAGAAGGGAAGCTGACATTCTCTTTAACATATACTTAAGTATGGTAAGTGCAACGATGAAAGCAGACATAAGGAGTGAGAAAGATATAAATGGAAAGATTAATGACAGCATTAATTTATTTGCATCTATCACAGAGCAGTATTTGCCACATAAAAAGTAGCAGTTTATGGAAGGCAGAGTAGTAACCTAATTCTCAGCTGGGTATTAAAGTTAATATGTATAATATTTCTAAGGCTTTACCTGACTCTTTTCCTTGTTTTGTTCTCTGCCTTGGAATTTACAATGCCCTTTTGTGTCCTTATTTGTGGCGTGGTGAGCAACGCGCTGACCTCTTTTGCACTTTAGACATGAAGCACGTGCCTTAGCCTGGCTGATGAGGACACCGCCTCGGCACCATTTAAAGACAAAAAAAAAAAAAAAAAAAATTAGTAGTGTACATGTATTAGTGTAGATTATATATTATAAAGTGAAAAGATTATTGGATATTATTATTTTCAAAGGTCATGCCTCCTTATTCCCTCAATACCCAAGCAGGGATTCACTCGGGCACTGGATCCAGGGATCCCCTCCCTTGTAGCCTGGGGGTGACGAGCGCACGTGGGGAGTCACCCCAAGGGGCCACCCCGTGTCCTGCTGCCTTCAGGGCTGCAGAAGCCACTTGCTGCAACCATCAGATTGACACCAAGCGCTGCGAAGAGGAAAGCTGCGTGTGTGTTTGGAGCTGCAGGGGCTGGGGAGGAAAAGCAGAGGAGTTTTTAGACTGACAGAGGAAACTGCTGCAAGTGGAACTTGGCCGAGCCGCTCGGTTCGCGTCAGGAGTACGTTCTGTTGCAGTTGCTGCTTTTTCTTGTCATATCTCTTACCTTAAATGACCGTTTTCTGAAAAGCAGCATAGAATGAAGTAACTGATGGCCTCACGCCTTTCTGCGGTATTGACTTAACATGGCTTGGTAGGAGAAGTTCACTCTAAATCACCTTTGAAATAATCTGGGTATTTTTTTCTTTTCTGTTTTTTTAGAGGACTCGCATGCAAACACTGTCTGAATGCTGGTAAAGCCAATTTAATAGTTTGCTGAGAGAGAGAGCTCCTAAAATGAATGCACAAGACCCATTTGTTATTTGTGCAAAGGTTGTCTTGGCTCACTACTTAGTCAGTATTTAAGTGTTTAAGGTGGTTTTCTTTCTTTCTTTTTTCCTTTTTTTTTTTTTTTTTTTAACAAATAGAGATTCTCTTGCCTTACGAGAGAGATACTCTTTATCATAAATAAAAGCTTTTCCTTTAAAAAAGGTGAACTTGAGTATGAATTCCAGGAGAGCAAACTATTATGGCAGCAAGGCCATTAGGCTGCAATTTGTCTTATAACAGATGTTGTGGAGTCTTGTCACTTTGAATGTTAAAACAGATGGGATATACACTTGAACATGTACTAGAAGTATTTAATTTCCTTTCCAGCACGGGAGATTTCTTCTCTCTCCAAGTTCTTTGATGCTCTTGCCTGTTTGTTAAATCCTGTTGCGTTGGTTGGCGTGGTTTAACATGTGATTCTGTTGGATTCTTCAGTACAAAAGGCAGTACAGGTTTAAGATGTTGGTGTTTGATAAGAACTTACCCACTGGCCTTGGATAAATGTTGACCTTGAGGTTTCCACTACAGACCAGGCTTTGACTATGAGTACCTCTCCATGGGAAGTTCCACCTGAGTTCACACTCTAATGCCGTTAATTTCGAGTTGCTTTAACTTTGCTGAATGAGACAGGATTCCTTCTTGAAGGACTTTTATTTTTATTTGTATTTACTTAACCTTTTATTAACACCTTTCAAAATCTTCTGCAAAACCCGCAATTCTCATGTAATGCAGAACTGTTGAAATGGCACAATATCTGCCCCTTATTTTCTGATGTTATAGGTAATATTAACAAAATAGGATTTTTTTTAGGCTGAATGACACACGTAGTGTGTATGATACTCGTGTGCACGCACTAGATGACGCGACTGCTCTCGGTGTTGTTAGGTTGCTGCTGTTTGCCATAACTGCCTCCTCATCCCCGCGGGAAGGCTCTGCTGACTTCATCAGTCTCCATATCAGGTTTTCTAATCCAACGCAGCTGCTTTTTCAAAGTCTGGGGATTATCAAGCCAATCCCCAGATGAACTGGGAAGCTGTTAAGTGAAAATGACAGTCCTTGAGATGTGGAGGCGCAGAGGTCTGAAAACTCGGTGGTTCTCCCCAAGACACACGGTGGGAGATTCGGGGAGCGAGTAACCCGACTGGGGCGCTCAGCCCGCGGGCTCTGGATAGCACAAATTACTGACACATCCCTGCCTGTGTTTACAGTTCATCCCATATAATCCAATTTCTGCCTTTTTAACTCTGAAATACTTGTCTTCTGTGTAAGACATGTATTTGTTTTCATAAGTTAGTGGAAATAGCCCGATATTACAGAAATCAGTTCAATTCTTGCAGTACTCTAAGACCTGCAAAATACTCTGATGAACTTGGCTTTACCAATGGCAATGTTTAGACAGCTAATGCAAAGTTCAGCACCTTTTAAAGCTTTCTGTACAGAGGGCATCTTGGGTCCTTCTCTGCAAAGCAGGGAATGCATCTGCCTGTGTCATTTGATGTTCCTATTTTCTGCTCTTAAAAGCCTGGGATTGCATGTGTATTCACAGTCAGATCTAGAAGGAAAGACTAGCGGGAATCCCAGCAGCTTGAGGACTTGGGCTTGGCTGCTGCTGCAGTGTCTGAGCCGTGTAAGGGAAAGAGCAACACTCAGGACAGCAATTTTTTATATTATTATTATTATTTTTTTTTTTAAAGAGAGTGAAAAAGAGAGAATTTCTAAGTCATGTTCCTTTTTCTTTCAGGGCTGGCAATTCTAGCCTTGGCAATTGGTAAATACAGATTTTCTGTTTCATTTTCTTTTTGACCTGTTCTTCCAAAGAACATTCCACGATTCACCTCTTAATTCACTGTCATCTTGAGATAATAGTTATCTACTTTTACTTCTGACTTACTAGTTTGCTTTTAGATGTTTGTAGTATGAACATACAAATCACACTGTTGTGGATTTAAAGCTGTTCAGAATTTGCACTTTAAGTGGGTTTCCCTCGTGCAACATGAAGGTTGAACAGAATCATCCAATACAACTAGCACTGAGAATAAAGGACTAACATCAACTCCAGAAAATATTTCTTCAGTCTAAACTCTGTTGTGGAAACAGAAAAACTCAGGTGTTGTTCCAGTTCACTGAGGTTTCTTTTGATGAGACAGGCAAATCTAAGTTCAGAAAGTCTCTCTTGACCTACTGCAAGTGGAAGGAGACGGACAAGGCGCCTTTCACCCGTTAGTCTCTAGTTCTCACAGTGTCACCATGTAGCTTGTCCTGATGGGATTTCTGTTCTGAATTGCTTCTTCAGACTTAGCAGCCTCAGCTTCTTCATAGTCTTGATAAACTTGGTAGTTAGGAAGGAAAAATGCTGTCATTCTATGGAAGTGACTGGTCCTCCCAGATTTTTTGGATTTCCCTTTCAGTTGCATATCTCAGGATGCGTCATACTGCCATTTATTTATTTTATTTTTTCACTTGTCAACTTTTTCTTTGCTATTGCTGGGGGGAGGAGGAAAAAAAAAAGAGGTAGCTCAGCTTAAAGTAATAATCAAAGAGGGAAGATTGTACAGCCTCAAGACATTCAGTCATCTTCAAATCATTCATTAAAAAAAAAAAAATTGATCTCAAGTTTACGTAAGCTTCTCTTGCTGTTCATACTTCTGGCAAGAGTTGTTTTTAGTCATCTACCAATGAATCAAGTCATAATTCAGCTGTTAGTTTCACATTAGTTAAGGATTATCTTAAAAAGTTATTAGCAGTTTACAGTGACTTTAGATACCAGGTCCATCAAACTGGTAAGATTTGTGTAGCATAAAAAGAGTAACTAAAGGAAGAGTAAAATTAGATCAGGTTACCAAAGAGTCAACTGGACAAGATGAAATTTATAATAAAAATTGGTCTTTTTTTTTTTTAAAAAAAAAAAGATGTTAGTGTTAACTCTGGCTCTTAGTCTGAACATTGTAAACCCCAAACTTCAAATTAAAAAAGAGGAAATGAAAAATACACGTGCATCTAATCCAGAACCTATTGATAGCTGGACAGCTTAAGTTTTCAAGACAACTTCGTAGAAACCATTTAACTAGAAGCCAAGTGTTTAATCTTGGCTAAACTTGACTAAATATATGGCTTAGAACTGAAACACAATGGGAGTGCAGCTTGCAGGATTTTTTTATATTGCCTGCATAGCAAGAATACAAAAGCAACTACGTGCATAAAACACTTCTCTGCTTTCTAAATATAGCAGCGCCCACTTGAATGAATATTTCATGGAAGAATAACCTATATAAAAGAAATAAACGCACACAGCAATGGTATCGGTAGGCCATTATTTTTAAATGGAAATGCTTCTGAGTAAATGAGTGCTTGATAAAGGTGTTAACCTCGCGTATGCATAAAATTCTGACAGAACTGTGTTTCACTGGTTACTGGCTAGAAAACTTTTAATGCAGGGATAATATGCATAAATTAAGTGGAAATAAAAAGGAAAATAATGTTGTGCATGTTTGTGTAACTTGGGCTTTTTTTCTGGTTAACCCGTTCAGCTGAGGAGGATGTGGCAGGAGGAGGAGGATGCAACCAAGAGCCCTGGTCAGGTTGGAGCTGTGCGCGAGGGCACCCTGCCTGCCCTGCCTCTGGGCTGGCAGTGCCAACAGCAGCAACTTGGGTGCAGTGCAAACAGCAGGGCTTGGGTGCTTTTGGTCCCGGAGGAAATAGCCAGGGTCATGTTAGGCAGCGGGTTTCCTTCCCTGAGGTTCCCTGTGTGGGGCCCTGCAAGGCTCCAGGCTGCTCCACTGACACACATCAGGTCGGCAGGGGATTTATGGAGACAGGCAGGATGTGAAGCAGTCAGTGTAAAGACGATCCCAACCTTTCCGTGTCCCCCGCCGCTCCCCAGGTGAGGTGCTAAGGCTCTGCCTCGCAGGATGTTTAGGGCATAAATCTCAAACTGCTGGCAGGAGCTCCTTCCAGCTAAATGAATTATATTTTAAGTTTGGGCCAGAAAGTGCACTTGAAAACATTAGAATCCACGCTCACGGGGAGCACAACTTGCTCCCGTGTGGACAGGAGTCTCGCTGGACTCCTGCTTGGGGGCAGGTTTGTGAGCAATGGTTTGTGCTGGGCTCTGCCTTGCAACGTCTACTGTCATTCGGGGCCACAGAAGAGGGAAGTGCCTGCTGTTGAGCATCAATGAAATTAAGTTTAAAGCTTGCAAACTTGAACCAAGCATCTGGCTTGGTTAGGTCCTGCAGCCTAACAAGGGATGCAAAGGAGAAAATTGAGGGGAGGCTGACAAAAAATAAGGTATAGAGAATACAGAGGAAAGGTGAGGCATAGCCCGAGGCCCAGACTGCATGGAGGGAGAGAGATGATGTATATGTATAGGGATTAAAGGAATTATGACCTACGGCAAACCACCAAACCAGGAAGATCAGGTGGGTTGGGCTTTTTCTGAAATTCATGGGAATTTCATGCCCATATGAAATTTTAACTATCTACAGACACCTTGTGGGAAAAGGATGATTCAGTGAGTTCTGGGCTTTAGTTCTGCTTTTTTTTTTTTTTTTTTTTTTTTTTTTTTTT
>JAVCKT010033643.1:0-11917 GCA_032273925.1 Rhynchotus rufescens
GTGCAGGTGTTGCTCTAGCATCATAGCACTGTGAATCTCCACTTATCAGAGGCTTTACATTTCGGTGATGCTTTTATTAAGAGTTATTAAGATGCTTTTATTAAATCTGTTGTTTGCAAAGGTAATATGGAAAGAAATGACACATGAACAGAGCCATTGTGACCAACAGATGTCTTAAGCAGGCAATGCCGTGAATTCGTCCTGCGTGTAACTATTTATTTTTGCCTATTCATTATTGAGGTTTTAGGATACTTTGTATGTATTTTAAAAAATTGTCAAGTGCACTTATTCCTTCCCTTGCTTATTACAAACTCTTGTGTGTTTTCAAGCATTTTCCTTTCTTAGCACAAAAGCCTTCCATGCCAAAGAGTAGCTCCTCTTTGAGGCATAGCTTATATCAGAAAGATGATTTTTTTTTAATTGAATAATATATATTGTCCTAGTCAGACTGGCAAACTTGAGCTCAAACAAGTAGACTGGTCTACAAGGTGCCAAATCTAATTTAATTGAGTAAACATTTGAAAGGTATTTATTAATCATTAAGAAAAGGTACTTGTATCTTTAAATACCTGTATGTGATGACCCATATGAGCCCCAAACTTATTGTTTTAGTCGAGGTAATTACAGAAAATGTCTTTGTAAATTGAGGATAGCTGTATTCTATCACAGTTATTTACCACAGCAAGATGGCCACATAAGCTGCCATGAAAACTCCTTCAGAAGACATCTGATTGAAAGAGAAGCTACTGATCAAAAGGCTTTAACATAAACTGAAAAGAACTTAAACAGATTACATCTTTTATGCAGATTTTTTTCTCTATGCTTGAGATGAGATGCCTTAGTTATTTTGAAGAGTAGAAAGCTAGAGGCTTCTGGTTTTGGATTCCATTTGCTCTGTTTTAACATATGTCGTATGTTTCATTACAATTGCTTTTGTGTGGACCGTGGCACAAAGACAACAAGGAAGGAAACTTAGGAGCTCTTGTGAAAAGGCCTAAGGAACAAAATGGAAGGAAAGGAAATTTTCTGTGATTAGAAGAATATCCCATTCTCCCCTGGATCAAAAATAAAGAAACTTGCTCTTGCTTACCTGGCAAAGAGCAAATAAGTCATAAAGCTAATATCTAGAATGGCCAGGAGTTTGAGTGTCTGGACAGTCATTTAAGAAACACAAAACCTGAATTCTTTTTGCAATTTCAAATCTTGTTCTAGAGGAACTGAAATGAAAATCTCCATCTTTCCTTTCAAATATCTTGCAGTTATTTTTCATCCTCATTAGCTTGCTTGGAACCTGAAGTCAATGGGAATTTCAGCAATGACTTCAGTGGGAGCAATAGCAGATCCTTAAACCTCGGTACTTTATGGTATCTTTTAAAAGTCATCCAGAGGGAGCCATGAGATAGACACTAACCAAAGTGATTTTTAGCTCACTTCAAAGCTTTGGAAGAAAAAAAAAAAAGAAGAAGAAGAAGAAGAAAAAAAAAGCTCTGCTCTTTCTCTTCTTTAAATACAGAATCATATACTGGAGAAAATATTAGAAAGTCAATGAACTGAAATCCTGCTGTCTGACTGTACTGGGTATGCTAGCCAGCAATAATTGATGGTGTGCTTGCAGCAGCTCCCGTGCTTGTTTAATTAATCAGATAATGTCTGGTGCTCTGCAAGTCTTATTTACTTTCTTCCAATCCAAAATTTCTGAATTTCTTCCTTTTCCTGTTTGTACTCTGATGCTTCCTCTTGTCTATAATGTATCCATATTCTTCTAGCATGGTGCCAGCTTACTGGTGCACCCATTATGGTGCTATGCCAATATCTCTCCTTCAGCCCTTTGCACAGCCTGCTTCCTATTGCTCCTCCACCTGCTCACTATATTCATTATTAATAACTTCCCTTTCATTAGCTTTGCTGTCTTACTTAAATTGTCCCTGTTCATACCTTACTGCTCAAAGTTTTCCAGTTTCTTTGGAGCTTTTCTCTCCACATGTAGCAACTCTTGCTCTGTCTTTCACTTCTGCCTACCAAAGAGAGTTGATCCCCTCCTGTAGTAGGAGATCTTGGTATATTGCTCTGCTGTCTGAATCTACCAGTTTTGCGAGGAACACGGAAAGTTTTGTTGAAACTGTCCTTCTGCAGAGCGCTTTGCATACATGAAACTGAACATTGCCTTTATAGGAGAAAAATCAAGGGAGTCATAGTTGATCTGGCATCAAGGAAGGATGTGTGGGGATCTAGAAGGAGTATTTAAGCTTATCAAGGCTTAAGTTCATCAAGGGCACACCCTTGAAATATTTGGGATCTTCTGGGAAAACAGAAATGCCTCTGTCTGCCTGTATTCACCAGCTTCCTATTGGTGACTTATAGGTTTCCCATTGTGTATGGAAGACAAGAAGCAAAAACATACACTTGATTCACCCTGGTCTCACTCAGCAGTAACACAGTCTTGAGGCTGGGCATTGCAGGCAGGCAGCCAGATTGCTAGGCCTGGTTTCCCTTCTGCTTTTTGCTGCACATTTGCTTATACAAGTGCTTTTTGAAGCAGCAGCTCATCACCTTTAAATGTTTCTTTGATCCCCCACTAATTTCTCCAGACTGTATTTTCTCACCAGTTAGGACATCATTAGAACTGTGAGTGACTTACACAGAAAGAAAATGCTAGTGAGGAGACAAGTAAAGATGCAGATATTGGGCCTATTTTTTCCATTCCCAAACCAAAGATCAAGCATATATTATTAATCCAAATAGCCTTTAAATAAAGAAAAACGTTAGTCAGGAGAGAAAAAATAATGCATATAAAGTGCTGTCTTGAAATTGCCTTGCAAAATGGGGGCTAACTTGATAGGTCTAAAGATACTTTTGAATTTCAGTGTCCTACCTGAAGCAAAAGAAGTCTAGGAACTGAATGAGAGCCTGTGAACCTGGTAGTATATATCATCTATATGAAGAATTTCTGCAAACTATAATGATTAACCTAAGAAATCCTTACTTCTTGCCTAACACTCCATATATAACCAGATGGGGCTGCAGAAAGGACTACAGGTTTACAGAGGGGTGTATATAAGGCATAGCATCTTAGCAAGAGTGAAAAATGCTGTTTTCTTTATAAACTTCTGCAGGCACTCGTGTCAGCAAAAGCATGTACCTGTGAATGCAAGGCACTTGCATGGCAGAGCATGGCCTGGGACAATACCTTCTGTTAAACTGATGGCCATATTATTATTAATTCAATATTGATTGGCCATTTTTTTCTGTTGAACACTCATTATTCTTGTTCATCTTGAACTTCCTCTGCTGACAAGGACCAGACATAATCCCCGGGAGAGACATTTCTCAGACAGTTCAATGGCTAGACTAAAACAAGTTATAGGTATTTAGGGAAATTAAAACAAGAATGTATTTTGGACTTCTGCAAAACTGCCCTCTTAGACCCCACTTTCGTGTGAGCAATCACCAAGTTTGGGTAAATGACAGAAAGAAAACATCACACTAGTGTGACAAAGCAGCAACTATATTTCTAGATGATTGATAAGAAAAGCACTTCCTGGAGGTAATTTTGACAGACACTCGTTAATTCTCTTCTCTAGCTGCCACTATGACTCATATACCTGCCAGCAAGAGGGGACCTCAAGTGGCCACCTACTCCCTCCTCAGACCTGGATAAAGCTCACACTCTCAGCAGACTAAACAAAGTGTGCGTACCCTGCTTCTAAATACGACTGTTGGAGAGGATTTTTTGAGCAGTCTACCTCAGTCCTTATGCATTAGCTAGTTCAGTCCTCATGTCCAACTTAAATCTTCTTTGCTGCCAAATTATTCAGCAAGCAGAGCTAGCAGTTGTTCTCTTTCATAACATTCTTTTTGCTTTGAAAGACTGTTATTGTGACCCACCTTTCTCTTTTTATTTTTTTTCAATGAATACGCCAAATTCCTTGAACATTTTCATAAGCCACGCTGCTAAAATTCCTGATAATTTTGTTGCTCTTCTCTGAGCTTTCTTCAAATTTTCAACATCGTTTTTACAATGGTTGCTTTACTCCATACAACATTTCTCAAGACAAATGCTACAGAATATATATATATATCCTCTATCTTTGAGTAGCAATCTTCTGGTAACAGTCCCATGATGCAATGTCTAATATATAAACCTTACTTTTCCTTGCAGGAAAATGCTGCATTCCCCATTTCTGTCTTAAGAAATGTCTTTAAGTTTAGTCCTGGAATGAAACCAAATCTTAAGTTTTACCCAGCAGGCCTATTTTCAGTCTAGTGGGAAACACCAGTTTGTCCTTTGGTACGAGTACAATCTTTGTGTAAATTATAGTAGTTCTCAAAATGTCCTGGAAGAAATACCATGTTTTAAGATTTCAGGAAAAGCTCTTTTACCAGTTTTCCTCCTGTTCACCAAAACATGAGAATAATATGAACTTTTTCTCATCCCATGATGAGCATGTGACTTCTCCAGATAATATTGGTAGTTTTCAGGGCCATGCCTACAAGGAACAGGTACAAATGAAGGCACAGAGTGAGTGTGGTGTTAATGGAAGAAGGAAGCAGAAGTGGCCTACACAATGACCTCCCTTTCTGCTAGCCATAGCGCATCTTAGCCAAAGAATTTATTTAATAGTAATGATGGGTGGTGAGAAATGTGACATTTGAAAATGAGGGGTAAGTTGCTAGTGTTCTTCTAATGGTCTGAGGAGAAGGTTAGCATTGTACAAAGCCTAGAATATCCATCCCTCTTCCCCATTTGAAAGGAAAATCGTGATGCAAAATAGAAGCTTTTTTCTTAAAGTAATGGAGTTTATTTATATTGTATGTACTAGTTCGTGAAGAGAGATTGTTAAATGGCACGCATGTATTTTCAGTCAAAATACCCAGGGAACAATTCGATGCAAAGTATTGAATTGAGTTAACGAAATTAAGAAATATAAAAAATTTTCCTGTGGTTGTTTTCCCTTTGTTTCCACCCTTATAAAAAAAAAAAAAAAAAAAAACCCAACAACCTCAACCTCAAATAATTTCCTCAGCAATGAAGAGTGCCTGCACACAAGGAAAAAAAAATGAGAGGTGCATGAAAGAGCATAATCTGTTGCCTGTTTCCATCACAGCCTAAAAGGGAGAGGAATGTAGTTGGATTCTCCCTCCAGATGAGCTCCAGAGAGAATGAGTGCAAAAGAAGATACAGAGTCTGGCATATCTACCCAATCTGATGAAAGGACGTGAACTTTCAGCTGTACTACATAAATTTTTGCCTAAATGTGACCTAAGGATCTAGTTAGACTCTTTTCTGCCTGCTACAGACAAGCCTTTTGAAATGCTTGATTGTCTCTATTTGGACATGGAGCGAAAGTTTCTATTTTGCTGGAACTGTAATGAGGATGGAATTGTCTTTCAAGGGCTTTTTGTTCAGTAGAAGCTATAGAATCCCATTTTCCTTTTATTCTGCAGCAAACTCATTACTGTGGCATTGGCCACAAAGCAATGTGCTATCCCTTTCATGCTATCCTTTGTGTCATTAAGACAAAGCCCCATCTCTTCTGCTATTATTGCTTCTTTTTGGTCTATCTATTTAATTAATATCCAGGCCCGTTTCTCAGAGCATATTGGAAATAAACGGCTAGAGACGCAATCTTGGGCAGAAATCCAGGTTCCAGCACCCATTACCAGGCCAAAAAGAAACTTACTTTGCTAGCCTCACCCACAGCTATATTTGTCAGTGGTTCCTGATGGATAGTCATTGAATTTAGGGGGGGCAGGTTCTGAATTTCTTTGTCATATAATCTTCTGCACCTCATATTGCTCTGGTTCGATAAACCTTCCTAATATATGTCTCTTTACTTACTACTTACCCTAAATATTTCTGACTGTGTCTTTTTAGAGGGTCAGTAAACTATTTTTTCCACTTAGCTGTTAAGAAATGTGCTTAGAAAACCAATTAGGTTTAATGAGCTCTGCCAGTATGTGTAGGCCAAAGACTCATTCATGGTAACTACTCTATGCCTGAAAAAGTTTCAGGTGGCAAGTCATGCCTTGAAGTTACCTGGATGACAGCAATATTTGAGGAAACCAGAAATGAAGCTATAAGTAGGTTGAGCAAAACTTCGAATCCTGTCTGGAAAAGGTGGGTTAAGTTATATGCCACAAATGAGATTAAGAAATAAGTTTGATTAAAGAGCAAATAAATGTTGTATTTCTTTCTTCAAAAAGACTTAAGAAATTGCCAGCACATGGTAGGGTTTTATTCCTACTTTTTTCAGATGCAGAAACATAAGCATAGAGAGTCAAAAAGATTTAAACTTACTTTGATAATAGAATGCAAATACATAAATCAAACATTTCAACTGATGCAGTAAGAAATGCTGTTCACAATAGCAGTCAGTGTAGGAGAAATTATACAAACTGCTGCCCATAGCATAGCATAATGAATAAAATTTGTCCTGAATTATTTATTTTTACTGCTGTATTCTATCTTCTCTGTTTTGCAAGTCCTGGAAATTATTCTTGATGAGAGTTTTTTGAGTGTCTGAGGCTCAAATTTAAACAATACACTAATGTCTTGTATACAGTACAGAGGTAGGAAGACTGGAATGGAGTGCTTAGAAATGCATTGGGTTTGACATTTGTCACTAATGGGACAGCTACTATGTACTACTTTAATTAACCGCCTTAAAATGTATCCATGATACATTTTGTATCCATGATACAACATTTTTGGATATATATGGTGCCTAAATAAAATTTAATAGATACACAAGTGGCAGAGCATAACTAATCCTTTCCAGGGTACCAGCTCTGTCATAAACACTATTTAGTTTGGAATCTGATTAAAAATATGTCTTGCAGCAAAAGAAAGACCTTAGAGAGAAATCAAATGTAGTGTCGGCTGTAAGAGATTTCAAATCATCTATAATTGGTATAATTCTTTATTTCTTATTGAGGAAAGTTTCTTTCCTATTTTTCTTCTTTTTTTAAAAATTTTTTTAATATTACAGCTTTTAAGTCTTTTAATACCTTTTTATAGCCAGGCTTTCCTGTCTGCAGGCAGCAAACGAAAAGCCTTTCTTCTAAGTATATCTGTGCTGGGCTTTACAAGCTGATGATGAAGGATCTCCAAACCTTAATAAATGACCACCTCTCAGTGCAGCTTGCCTTTAGGCTTTTAGCCTATGACAAGTGCTACATTAAATTTAGCCCTCAGTGAAAAGAGTTTTAAATTTTTGAATTATATCCATTGTCCCATGAGCTAAGGACCTACCTGTGAGCAGGTGCTGGAGGTGATGATGGGTCTAGGTGAAGTGAATAAAAGTAATTTTATTAGGTATTAGTTTAGTGATAGTGTAGTCTATTGACAATCTAGTGAACTGAATCGAGACTCAAACTGGTATCAAAATTAGTAAAAAGATTTCTCCAGATTCTTGCTCACTTATGCCACAATGAATCCTCAATCCTCCCTACAACAATTTGGAATCTCTTGATTGGAGATGAACAAACACCATTAAAAAAAAAAAGCACAAGAAGCAAGCATTATAGCACAGAAGACATCCTTAAAAACATTACTTAAAGTGACATACAGATCACTGCAGAGCTGGATGTGGGCAGAGTCACAGCTGAAGCTGTAAGGATATGTGCACATCTTGTAAGGAAATCCACAGAGTGGGGCAATGCTGCCCCATCCCAACAAAGCAGAGAAGGGCAGAGCAGGTTTAGGAGTGTATTATTTTACTTACTCCATGTAAAGGTCCTTTTCTGTCTCAAAAGAAAAATGTCTTTCTGAGATTCTTTGTCATTATGTAATTTATCCAGCTCCAAGATTAGAGAAAAATAGAAATTTAATAATATTTAAGCATATAATTAATGATTTAATCAGGACCTAGTCCCTTACTAGAATGCAGAGGCTGAGGGTAAAAGGAATAAGATCTGTGTTTAGCCTATAAATCATGTGCCTGGGAGAGCTCAAGTAAAAGACTCATGCTTCCTTAAAAGAAATGCAAAGACCTATGGAAGTTTAAAGAACAGTTCAGTGTGGTGCCCTAATACCCTCCCTCTCAGGGTAGGTGCTTCGTAGTTAGCAAGATTTACCTCTTCCTTTTGAAGATCCCAACTCATACTCATCTCCTCTCCTCAGTGGAGACACTGAGGCTTGGTAAGATCACTCCTAGCTCTGCATCACACACTGATTCAGAAACAAGACCCCGGTGCAAGTTTCAAGTATCTATCTTCTGCTTTCATGAGCAAACTTGTAAATGAAAATGTACTTCCCATGTAAATTACCTTGAAATCTGTCCTTCAAAAAATCCCCATCTCCCATAGCAAAAGAGGTCAGAGCAAAAATATAAGAACCTAAGCCAAATCTTACACTTCTCTCTTTTTTGGAATTTTAACAAGACTTATAAATCTACAAGCAAGAAAACTCTTCAGTGACCTTCTGCTCGTGTCTCTCACAGGTACTGAAAAGCTTTATCTTCATGAGACCTTTCTATTTGCCTCACGTAAGTGTGTAGACGCAGTAGAAGATCATGCTGGGGAACAGCCAATTTTCACGTCAAAATTTTCATTATGAAAAAGGGAAGCTTTCACTGCCTAATTGTGTGATAGAGACCTAATCTGTCCCTAAACCTGCTACCTTGTCAGACACTGCCTCATTGGGCATAATATACTATATGCATTAAACAGGATGTTCTAATTTCAGCCTCAGTGGTAAAAAAGAAAAGAAGTTCCTGCCCTGAAAAACCACAAGCAATAGCTTGCTGAACTCTTAGAGAGAAACCAGTAAGACAGCAAGATGCAACAATGCTTCCTATAAAATATATCTGATTGCGTAACAGATTGCTGTATTAAAAATTAAATAGGGCTTGAAATATACAGTAATTTGCAGGCACTAGGGAGTGTGCTTAATAAAGAGAGTGCATTAGCTACTTCTGTTTTTTGAAATCCAGTCTATAAATACTGTAACATTCTACTTATTTCAGTATGGGAGGACCAACCTTTGTGAACCCGCTTGTTAAAATCAGCACTGACTTCAGTTTGACTGATATTGTTTTTAGCTGTACCTTGGTCTTAATGTTGCCCCAATCAGCAGATGACAATTGCTGTTCAGGTCCCTGGGGATACTGTACTCTCTAAATGCAGTGCAAATGCGGAACTCGATCCTTCCTGGAAATGTAATGGGAGCTGAACAGGATCCTAACCTGTCCCAGGGGCCCCTCAGCAGTTCAGGATTCAACAGGGTTATACTAGTTTGGCAGTGGTTATGGTAATGCCTGTGTTAACCCTCCAAGAATAATTAATTCAAATTAGATATTTGTCAGAATTACAGAGTCAAATTGAGCTGTTTTCTGTGGGAGTTAGGAACACAAAGGCACTTGGAAAAGATCCCACTAGGTATCACCATCTGTATCTTACAGTGCACAAACACACTTAGAAATCAGGCCCTGGGGGCACAGATCTCATTGCAAGCCATTCATTGACTTTAGGTGAGATGTACATTCCGAAGGACCTGATTCACAAAAGGCCACCCTGCAGTGCTCAGTTTTCATGGAATAGTTAAATATTCATAAGAAAGGAGTTGTGGGGAGAATGAGTCAGTGGACAAATAATTAGAGAAAACACCTTCAGGGCAAAGTTCTGATCCCTTTCCCAAGCGCTGCTCAAATATTTTACCTAAAGTAAAACAGCTTTATCACAGCTGTTTGGTCATGCCTAAGATTAAAGGCCGGGATACTTTCTTAAGATGCAGACATTAAAGTTCTTTTCCAAATCAAGAGGTTTTAGACCCAAAACAGAGGAATCCCCAGTAGCTGCCAAGTGAAAGGAGACATTGCCACAGTAACCATCCTTCAGAGACCTTTGCCTTTGCAAGCGGTGGCTCAGAGACAGATGCCCCATGACAATGCTGTAAAATGCAATACAGCAGCTTTGCTCTAAATAGGCACAGAGAATGATCAAAGGAACAGGGAGTGGCCTAAGTTTTCACACCTATTTTATGTAGGATTTGGTCAAAAATTATTAGGTCCCTGTCATGCTATTCTGGGGATATGCTCCCACAGTATTGCGTCTCTCCAGCCATGCAGAAAGAAGTTGTCAACCCCCACTTTTCAGAGGCACTTTACCCTTTTGTTTTTCTAAAGCTGCATGGGAAGTGCTAGGTAAAATGAATGTGTCTCAGAGAAGTTAAATGAAACGACTGTGCATTGGGTTTAGGCCGTTTCCTTCCTGTCACATTTAAGCACATCAACAACCCAGTCCAAGCACACACTGGGCTAGGTTAGTGAGCTCATCAGGCATGCTATACTCGCCTTCTGACTTCCTCTTGGAAATAAAAACAGTGGCCCTAATGGGAATTAATTAGGGCTGGGGGTGGAGGGAGGGGGGTTCCACCATGTTTTGTTTGTATTGTTTGTTTTCTGTAAACCCATGGAGGGAAAAAAAATCATATTACTTCTCCATGCAATATAGCAAACGTAATAAAAAATGAACACATGGTAATTAGCTTCTCCATTAAGTATACCAAGCATAGACAATAGCAATCGTGCAGTGCTGATTACAGACATTATCCTTGCCTAGATTTTTTTTCCACCATTCAATCAACACTGCTAAATAGAAACTTCAGTGTTCAATATTATAAGACACTAGCTGGCAGTTATACAAAGATGCCTTACACAATGTCATCTGGCTGCTTGCCTGATTCTCATATTACCTTCCTGTCTTGCCTTATACACTAATACGCATGGCTGATTAGAAGAAAAATGCAGAAGCTGCTTCCTTCTCTTCCTGCTTTTTTCTCCAGCTTCATGCCTTGAGGGGAAAAAAAGGAATCACATTTGCTAATTTCATCATCAATGCTGAACCTGGGAATGGGAACAACTCTCTTTCAATTCTGCATTAGTTATAATTCACATGCAAGCACTTTCTTGCACTAGACTAATTGGCTAGTGTTTGATTTCACTTCGAGAGAAATGATGATTATTGTTGTTGTACAGAAGTACTCTAGTAGTCTCAGTAAAGACGGTGCTTTGGTTCAAAATAAACATTTTCAGGGACTGTACAGTATCCAGGGGTTAGATGTCTGGAAACAGGATTTCAGAGTGAAAGTACCAGCAGCTCAAATGATGCTGGAAAACATCCAGGAACTCCTTAAGTAACTGCTATCAGTGGATTTGCTGACATCAGGTAGCCACCTCAGGGTGGGTCACAGCATAGTTATGCCAGTTTCCTCAGTAAAATTACCTGTTCTCATAGGAGGAATATTTTTCACATGCAGGTAAACCTTGTTTTTCAGTATGTTTGTTTCTATTTATTTATCTTGCTCTCTGTTTTCTTTTGGTAAAGCTATATGAAGGTAATGGTTTACAGATTTCTGGTTTACAGCCAGATTTCCTTGACAAGGCTTGATTTTTTCCCCTGATAGTTTAGCCAGGTTGAGTTTGAAGTCTGGTCAGGTGTCCAGGATTTCCAGTTGTCTAGCAACTATGTCGTAGTACTTCTAGGTATCTGAAAATCCTGGATTACTGAGCATACGTTTGAATATAATTTTTTAATAGAATAATCAATGCTAAGGATGACTCAGGTACGAGTCATCGTTACAACTAACAGGTCCAGCACATCCTAGTGCACACTCACAGTGCATCTATCAGGAAAAGCTTTGTGAAAAAAAAGGGGACCTTATTCCTTATGTCAGGAATATAAGTTGATATTTTTAATACAATTATGCCTAGATATAGACCAAAGTCTACAGAATGAAATCTTGGCCCATAAGCTAGCAATCAGTGCTGGAAACAAGCTGACTTTAGAAAATGTGGATTCTGTAATGAGCCACCCAAATGCATGTTAAATAGCTGGCCTTATGTGGGACGGGAGCTTCTCAGGATTAGACACTAAATGCTGCAACCAGCCTGCAACAACAAGCTTGAAAGTTTTTCCC